>JAPYYW010002274.1:0-21554 GCA_030522545.1 Cremastinae sp. A BG-2022a | reverse complement strand
AAGATATATTTTTCATCAATTATTTCTTCAACAACTATGCATCCTCTAAATGGACTTGCCTCGTTTTTCACAGTACGTGTACTGTTTTTTGGAGCTATCGATTATTACAAAACAATGGTTATCTTTTTTAGGTTCTAGCCATTGTAACTTGATCTCCAGAAATAGTAAATTTTGTCTCACCGCTTTAAAACATATTTAGTTTTAATATAAACATATTTATTTAGTTTTAAAACCATCAGTACTTTGAACATACAGGTTTGAGGTACACCATTGATGTTTGTTCAATTGACATTTTCTTTGACAATGTATAATTTCATTGGAGTTTCAATAAATATTAAACATGAACTTTTTTCAATCCTATTTTTTTACTAAAACAAGAATAAGGAACGAATAATAAATACTACATAAGTTTTTCTACTAAAATATTTTTCGTAAAGTCTTTTTTTACCTTACAAATACATTTATTTAAATTATTTTTGGCAACAAAAATAAACATTATTGCTATTTGTTGGTTAATTAAATAAAATTTTGAATATATTATGCGATAAGATCGAACATTCACTTACGATTTTTTCGAAAACTCGTTTTTCGTTATGCAATTGAGCGTGAAAATTGCACTGCTGATGATGAGAGTGATGCAAAAAGAAGTGCGAAGACAAGGGTGAGAGAAAGGATGAAAGGGGTAAAAAAAGGTGAGGGACCGGTGACCCGTGCGCGTGAAGGAGCGTCGGGAAAGGAGACGGGACGTCGGGAAGGTGCTACTCGAGAGACAGATATTGAGGAAGAGGCGTTACGCTCATTACTGCCCGCGCTGCACTTCGTCCAGCGTTTAATATTCACCGGCCACAAATCAAGCAACACTTTCATGCGTTTAATAGGCACACGCTGCAATTCTCAACATTATTATACTCTCGTCGATGATTATTCTTAATTTCGTGTGAATTTCATCTCACGCACCGCGCAAAATTAAAATGAGGGAGAATGCTTATATTTTTTTCATTCGTTTTATCGTGGGAATTTTTTTTTATTCACGTATTTTATCAATGTTCAAGATTTTATTGATTTATTTTTATTTTATTTTATTTTATTTTATTTATTATTATTCTTTTATTTTTATTTACTTTGTTTTAAGATTTTATTAATTTTTTTCAATTTATGCATTTTATTTAAAATAGTTCAGTCGCGAAACGATTTTTTCAGGATTTTGTTACAATTTCGCATAAATCATCTTTTATATTATGTGCGTATGTGTATTAAATTTTAAGTGATTTCTCTGTATGTATAGAACTCGAGATATTTATTGTCGAAAATCACATTTTTTCTACTCTCACATATTAAGAGCACGTGTTGAATATTGCGATCTTTAATTCTAAAAAATATCCTAACTTTCTATATTGTGGAATTTCTTAAAAGGTGGTTGTGTTGTGAAATAGTTTACGTCAGATTTTGTTAAAAATTTGCACAAATCTTCTTTGAGGTCATATGTACGTATGTGTTAAATTTTTGAACACTTCACCGAGCAAAAATCGAGATATTTATTGGTAAAAATCACTATTTTTGGTACTCTCCCATATAAGAATCTGTGTTAAATATTGCGATATTCAATAGCATATATCTCGATTTCTAATTTTTAAATTATTTAATTTTTAAAAATCTTATAATAATTAAACTTCATCTTAAATAACTTTGTATTTCGAGTATGTTGTTCTTTAGCCAATTTACAAAAACTTTTCCTAATGAACTTTTATTTGCATATACCATTTTGTACGTAATACAAATTGAAATGAAATTTTTTTTATTTGACCGTCACAGTACAACCACCTTATACTAAAGTATACTCTAGTTTACTTAAGTTTACTAAAGTATACTAAAGTTTAGTATAGTAAGTATGTTATTAAGTATCTTCTTAAGGATTATTAAATATACAAAAGTATACTAAAGTTTATTAATTTTGAAGTATACTAAAGTACTCGAGTACTAAAGTACTAAAGTACTTTAGTATACTAAAATGTACTAAAGTAAAGTAATAATGTACTAGTACTAAAGTACTTAATACTAAAGTACTATACTAAAGTATTTTAGTACTTTAGTACTGTACTAGTACTAGTACTAGTTTTTGTACTAGTACTAGTACTAGTTTTAGTACTAGTACTAAAGTGCTTTAGAATACTAAATATTCATTCTAACTTTAGTAAACTAAAGGACACTAAAATATACCAGTATACCAAAGTAGTACTAAAGTATACTGAAAAAACGTACACAACATACGTATACTAAAATACTTCAATATACTAAAGTACTAGAACTAAAATTATAATCTTCAACTAAATTTTATATCAGTGTATACATTTATACCATTGCAACGAAGAGGGAAAAAAATGTACGCAATCAGCGTTCGATCGACGTTGACGCGTTTTTTCTTCCTCATACAAAAGAGGGAATATCGTAGAGATGATTCTCGTCAAGAGCAGAGTCACACGCGAGTTTTCACTATGCTCCTTTTTATCCATATTTTTTCTCTTTTCGGGAGAGAGACCACCCACGGACACTGGCCTGCATTAATCATCGCACCCAAGACACATTATACGTATTTATTTGTGCATTTTTGCATCTGTGTGTATACATTATGTATGTGTGAATCTCGGCGTGTATACATACATATATGTATATATTTAGTCCGGAATATTTGATGCTCGGGAGATGCGGCGGACGTCTCAATTTCTCTCCCGCGTGCGGCCGCCTCCTTCCTTATGGGAATGGGATAACTGGATGGGGAGTGAGCCAAGGGTAGAAAGGGAGAAAAGCTATGTATATAGTAGACTCGAGGGAAGGCTTTCTCGCGAACGTCGACGCCCATCGAGACTCTCTTTTTTTTTACTTCTCCCTTTTTCTCTCTCTCTCTCGTTCTCTTCATAAATATTACAAAATTTTCTCCAGCTTTCGCGGTGTCCCGGTCGAGAAAAAAGAGAGAAACTCGGAATCCATTGTACACGATTCGACAACGTGGGATTGAGAGAGAAGAGAAGTAGAATCGACGCCCCAATTTCGTGACTCGTATACAAACAGGTACTCCGAAAAAAATCTCGAAATTCCTTTTTCGATTTCCGATCTCGCGAGTTTCTCGAAATTATTCTCGAGGCAGTATACACGTCGTAATTACTATTCGGCGGATCTTATAATAATTGCGTTTAATCGTCGTGTTCGGTCTTCATTAAAAACCATCGAGGAGGAAAAACGTGTTATTATCTTTCATTTCACTGATGAGAAAAGTCATTTGTCTTCGCTCCAATTGGAATGTCGGTTTTGGAATTCTTCAAATATCTTTGAAATTGTGAGCAATTAATAATCGCATTTAAATTGAGGCGTTTTTATCAAAAAAAAAAGTTTTATCTTTTCTTTTTGAAAAAAAATCTCACGAGACAGAAATTTTACACCGATAATTATTATGTTTCGTAACAATTCACAGATCAGAAAGTCTGAGCATTTTTCAGACTTTAGTAATTATTAGTAATTATAATCGATTACAAGTAATTATAATCGAAAATGTAAAATTCACTATCAAGAGTTGCAGCAGCGACTCGAGACAAGTATATTCAAAACCGGGAGCAGCAACGACTCTTAAATTATTTTTGAACTAAGTAATTTTGACAGATTTTGACCTTTCCAAGTTTTCAATAATTAATATTAAATTGATTATAGGAGTGGGAAAAATTCTGTAAAAACCAGTATTTTCAATTTCTCTTCTCTTTCTAATAAAAAAAAATCAGCTACCCATGATGTCATCATTAAAGTAGTTCTAACTTAGCCAAATCAAAAGTTTTTTCTTAATTTATCTTTGTATCATATGATTTTTGAGCTTAAGAAGGTTCTTGTATTTAGTGGTTTTAAAGATAGTTTATTCAAAATTAGCATAAACATTCTTCAGCATCGTACCAATAAGCGTGTGTAAAATTTCAAGAATTTTCTCTAGGTTGGTAGTTCTATCAGTACGGTCAAATCAAAAGTTTTTATCTCAAATTATCTCGATACCATGTGAATTTTGAGCTCAAGTTTATTAAGAAAAGTTGTTGCAAATTGTTTCAACAACATACTCAAAATTCAAGGTGGACCAAGGTGATCTCCACTTGCTGTGTATCTATGAAAATAAAAAAAATCACAATAATCTTAGGATTTTTTTGAAAAACTAAAAGAAGCTTCTTTGAAGTACAATAAAGAGTTGTGCAAAATTTCAACAAATTCCACTACTCAGAAGTCAAGATATCAAGAGTTGAAGATCGCAATATTTAACACGTGCTCTTATGAAAGACTGCAGAAAATAGTGATTTTTGACAATAATTATCTCGAGTTCTACGTAGTGAAACCTCTTGAAATTTACAATACAATTGCACGTGGTATCAAAGAAGGTTTCTGCAAATTTTTAACAAAATCCTAAGGAAACGATTTTATGATGGAACTACCTTAATCACAATTTGAATCAGCTGCTAAATTAACGACAAATGAGTCGAATAATGACGTCGTACGCAAAGAGCGTTGAAGCGTGATGAAACTTCATCCCGCCAGAGAACGGGACGTCTCAGCGGAACGTTAACAAAATGACGCGCACGCGGAATGGAAGGATGCATTATCGCGTCAGTGATGCTTTTGCGAAAAACGTGTAGAAGGCATGCGAAAAGCATATATATATATGTATATCCATACAGGAGGATTTTTCATGCGCCGACGTCCGCCCACGTTCCCATCTCGATCGTTAATGCCAACGAGATGCTTTGTCGGTTTGAATCCGAGTCAAGAAAACGCACACGAGCGAACACACGTTCGTAATCTTCGTCGTGCATAGGATTTTCGTTTTTTTTTTTTTAATTTTATCATTTTCAACTTCTTTTTTTCTTACTTTTTTCTTGAATTTTGCTTCATTTTGGATTTCGTTTTGTATATCGGTGTATAAATATAAATGTATAAATATATGCAAAGAAGCTTTTTTTTGGCGGAGAAAGAGAGAAAAAAAGGAGCAGCGAAGGAAAGGAAGGAGGTACGAGATGATAAAAGGAGCAAGTGGACAAAAGAGGAAGGAGCGAGATGCGGAGGGAAGCGATGAAACGATGAGGCTCTTCCCGTTCGCCGGGGTAAAAGATACTCTTTATAATGCGGGCGAAACCTGATGTGTGTTACATCCGTAATCAGGTAATTGGCCGCGAACGGACGTCGGGGCTCTTGTCATAAACGCGTTAACCGGACGAGCCCGACGCCCCCTGGCTTGACCCATTGAATATACAATATTTGAAAAAGGTCAGGAGATCTCTTTGAACTTTTCGCTATACGTCAAAATCCAACGAAAAAACATTTGTTCCCTATACTTTTTTTTCTATCTCTCTCTCTCTCTCTCTTTTCTCTTTCGAGGTATAAAAAATTGTACGACGAGATAAAATGTTGAGTTTCTTGCTTCAAAAGTCTTCTCTCCTCATCTACTAAGCTGTAACTGCAAAATTTGTTGTTTTTTTTCCTTTATCTCCTTACTATGTGAAAATGAAAAAAATAAAATGAAAAAAAATAATGAAAAAAAATTTCGAAATGGTTTAGTGCATTAATTAATAAATGACAAAGAACAACAGCGTAGCACAATCAAACATTTTCAGAGAGCACGTGTCGTTGAAATTTTTGATATGTTTGTGCACGAGTCGCGGCCAAAAATCAGCGTTTGCATATGAAACACGTGCGTCGACATAACAAAATTTTTTCATCCGCATAATTCCATGTGGAAAAATATTCAATTTTCTCGTAATATAGAAGCAATTCCATGTCAATTCAACGACGAGTAACGATGACCCCTTCGATTTAAAAAATTTTTTAATATGCTATTGTCGATGCAAAATGAAGTATTGATGAAGTATTTATTTTTAGCATATTTTCTGTATTTTAGATATATATAATAAAAACCTTTTTTTGTGATCTCGATTTTTTTGTAGTATATACTTCTGAAAGAAAAATCCGCAAAAAGCCTATTTTTCGGCCTCTATAGAGTGGCCTACCTCTTTAATCTATTAAGATAGTTCTATCGGTACAATCAAATCGAAAGTTTTTATCTCAATTTATACCAGGTATAATTTTGGAGCCTAAGTTTATTAAAAAAAGTTGTTGCAAATTATTTCATGAATAACATACTCATAATTCAAGTTCATCCAATGTGACCTATACTTTCTACGTATGTATGAAAATTAAAAGAAATATTATCTTAGGATTTTTTTAAAGACAAAGGAAGCTTTTTTGAAGTACAATAAAGAGTTATGCTAAATTTGAAGAAGGTTCACCATCTAGAATTAATAATATTTAGGATTGAAAATCGTAATATTTAACAGGGGCTCTTATGGGAGAGTACCAAAAATTGGAATTTTGAACAATAAATATCTCAATTTCTACGTGATAAAACCTCTTAAAATTTGATACACATATGTATTAGAGTGATCCAAAAAAATGGCTAATTTTATTTTTGGGCGGACACACGTTTAATATTTTCGGAATGATAAAAAAAAGATGGCACACCAAATTTCAGCCTTTTGAAAAATTTTTTAGAGGTAACGATTCTTAATTTTTCATTTCCCATTTAAATAACATTGAAAAAATAGTATACATACCTTGGCTAGTAAAGTAAGAAAGCCTCAGATCGCATGTTTATCGACCTCAGCTTCGCTTTGGTTGACAATTACATGCGATCTGAGACATTTCTTATTTTACCGCCCTTGGTGTACAATATACGATTGTTTGCTAAAAAAGGCTCTATAGCAAAATTATAACGTATAATACCATATTTTTTTAAATAAACCAATATCAAGGTGAGTTATTTTTTAATATACTAAATGAATGTAAAATTACCAGTAAATTTTTTCGCTATATTAATTAGTTGAAATATTTACATTATATTAATTTTATACAGATTTACACATGTAAAAGTGAATTTTCACGCAATTTCTACTTTAATCTTGAATAACTTTTGAAGGAGTCAATTTATCGGAAAATTACAAGAGACCTTTTTTATACAGAGTCAAATTTTCTACAAAAATATGTAAGGGCACATATGTGAATTACTTCATCATTGAGTTACTGTTGAATGAAAAAAATTTGTTTCCAATGTTATTTAAATGGAAAATAAAAAAAATGAAAATCGTCACCTCTAAACATTTTTTTCAAGATATTAAACGTCTGTCCGCGAAAAAATAAAATTAGTCATTGCTTTTAGACCTCTCTAATATGTATATATGCCACATAAAAGAATAAGATTTGTGCAAATTTTCAATGAATTCCTAAGACAACGATAAAACGATATAACTACCTTAAATTTCAGTTTTTGCATGATGTCAGTCGAATAAGTTCGACTTACGATTGGGTAAAAATGAAGGAAAATTGGCGGTGATATTTGGGTGAAAAATCAAATCGGAGCAATTAACGCGAGACGCTCGAACCGAAGGGAAGTAGCGATCACGAGAATTGGGGGTCGTGGGACGCGAAATTAACACGCACACGAGTCTGAATAAAAAAGTATATATACGATGGTGTGCGCGTCGAAGTTTTGCGCGATTATGCGAAAGATGGGGGAAGAGAGCGAGGACGGGAAAAGAGGCGTCGAGCGGATAAGATTTGTGCAAATTTTCAATGAATTCCTAAGAAAACGATAAAAAGATAGAACTATACCTTAAATTTCAATTTTTGCATGATGTCAGTCAAATAAGTTCGACTTACGATTGGGTAAAAATGAAGGAAAATTGGTGATGGTTTGGGTGAAAAATCAAATCGGAGCAATTAACGCGAGATGCTCGAACGGAAGGGACGTAGCGATCACGAGAATTGTGGGTCGTGGGACGCGAAATTAATACGCACACGAGTCTGAATAAAAAAGTATATATACGATGGTGTGCGCTTCGAAGTTTTGCGCGATTATGCGAAAGATGGGGGAAGAGAGCGAGGACGGGAAAAGAGGCGTCGAGCGGTGCGCCGGGCGTCGCTTGTTGGTTTAAGGCCCGTTTTAAATTCGCTGATCAAACAAGAAGGACCGACCGGGGGACGAAAGCTGCCCGAGAGCATAAGAAAAAGGACGGATGAGGCTCCCCGTGTATGTTTTCGGGGCGCAAGATCGGATCACGAAAATATTGCGAATCCGAGAACGTGAGTGAGAAGGACAGAATAAAAAATACACAAAGAGAAAGTAAGATAGATGAGAGAGAAAAAAAATGAGAGAGAGAGAGAGAGTAAAAATAGAGAAAAATAAGAAATAAAAAATGAAAAAGCTTTTGGCCACATAATTAAAGGGGATCGATGTAATGACGGCCCTCGACCGGATCGAGAGTATATTAACTTAATTGCTTTATTAGATTAGATTCACCTGAAAATTGAAGCTGCGCGCGCGCTCCCTTAACTCCGAGAGTCGATCGCGTGGGCGTTTGTGCGTACACATGTCCGTTATGGTTATTTCTCACTTATGGGGTACATATATTGAGAGTTTACTCCATTTTTTTTTCTCACGTCAGGGTGAGAAGGCTTGAGAAATTTTTTCAAGATGGAATCGTCGTATCCACGTTTACATGTACGTATATTAAAAAAAAACAATTATATGAAGATTTTTCATTTGAGTTTAAGGGAGGTTTGTGAGTTTGTTCGCCAGCATTCGTTTTGCCTGTATAAAGGCAGAAATCATCGAGTCAAATTATTTTGAAGATCTGATGAAAATTAATAATATAGTTGTACATCCATGACAGTCAAATCAAACAATTTTTCTCAGTTATTCTCTGTATCACGTGGTTTTAACAGCTCAAATTTATTAGAAAAAGTTGTTACTATTTATTCAAGAAGAGCTTATACTTAAAATTTGTGGTTGTTCAAGGTAATCCGTACTTGATATGTACGTGTGAAGATTAGGAGAAATATTTTTTTAGGATCTTTTAAAAACTAATTGGAGATTCTTTAAAGTACTATGAAAAGCTAAATTTCATACTAAAAATTACAAAAAGTTCTACTTCTTAGAAGTCAAGAGTTGAAGATCGCAGTCTTTTATGGATGAGTAGAAAAAAATTGCGATTTTCTATATTATGAATATCTCGAATTCTATGCAGAAAAACTTCTTAAAATTTAATTCACATATGCACATGGCATCTAAGATAGTTTATGCAAAATTTTAACAAATTCCTAAAAAAATTGTTTGGTGGATGTACTGCCTTAACATTCCTTGAAGGCATATTAAAATACATTTAAAATTCAAGGAAGCTTCATCGCGTAGATGTTGAGATATTCACTATGAAAAATTGTAACTTTTAAGGTAGGAGTCGCATGACAATCTATTCAAAAGTTTGGCTGCACGTGTTAACTAAATGTAAAATCATCACTTGAATTTTTTCAAAATTTATACTGATCTTCTTTGACATCATATTAACATGTGTGCAAAATTTAAAGAGCCTTCACCATGTGGTTATCGAGATTTTTATTCTTAAAAATTGTCACTTTTAACATGGGCTCTTATGAGAGATAAAAAATGTGATGACTTTCAACAATTAATATCTCGATTATTAGATGGTGAAGCTTCATAAAATTTGGCATACATTTCGACATGACCTCAAAGAAGATTTGTGCAAATTTTAAAGAAATTTTGTCTCAAGCGATTTTACGCAACTCCTACCTTAATACACGGTCTTATGAGAAGTCACAGAAAAATACGATATTCAAAGATAAATATTTTGATTTCCAGACGATGAATGTTATCGAAATTCAACCACTAGTTGGGTATCATATTAAACTCAATGTACGTCAAATTTTAGCAAAAAAGTTCAAAAATAATTTTCACGTGGTAAACGAGTAAACCTACTTAATCGATCAATATTGGAGATTCCCCCAACTTTGCTCGCGTAGATGGATATTAACATTAAAATTGACGATTTTAACGACATCGTTGTCTTAGGATTTTGTTAAAAATTTGCAAAAACCTTCTACGATACAAATGTGCAATTGTATATTAAATTTTAAGAGGTTACACTACGTAGAACTCGAAATATTTATTGTCAAAAATCACTATTTTCTGCAGTCTCTCATAAGAGCACGTCTTAAATATTGTGATTTTCAACTTTAAATATCTTGACTCCTGTGTAGTGGAACTTGTTAAAATTTTGCACAGCTCATTATTGTACTTCAAAGAAGGTTCCCTTAGTTTAAAAAAAAATCCTAAAATTATAATTTTTCTAATTTTCATACATACTTAAATACAAGTTACCTTGGATGAGCTTACATTTTGAGATAAATTGAGATAAAAACTTTTGATTTCACTTTACGGATAGAACTACCGCTTGATAAACCCCTAGGGAATTTTTCAATGAAAATATATTCGTATGCTTAAAAAAAAGTTTTTTTTTTAAATTGGAGATACTATTATTGAAGTAGTAATAAGTGAAGTACTTTTAAAATTTCAAAGTGATAAGGAGGGTCGTTCCTTCGAAATTTAATGATCGATAAAGAGTATTTAAACAGCGAGTTATTTATCATGATGGCGCTGAAATGGATTGACAAATTCACTCGCACTGAATAAAAATTTAAATATATGGAATTCTCGTGATTTTTTTTGTATATGTTGTGACCTTCATTTTGCATAGACAATAATTTTAAAACGTTTGAATAAAAAAATGTTTTATTTTATTATTTAAGCAACAAAACATGTTTAAATGATTATGAAAATATGCTCAAGTTTCTAATTGATAGTCAAACTACCACTCAAACAATTGGCAACTTTTTAGCAAAAGCCAGAGAGTTTGGGTTTTTCGAATTTAACGTCAAGAATTTACTTTTTGCTGGGATTGTACATCCTTGAATGTAAATTTGAAGCAGATTATTTAGTTTGAATATTTTTTAAGTAAAGATAAAATGAGAAAACCAATCCAACTATTGGGACGTTTACCTCATATTTCCGTATTTTGTGATCGGCGAGGGGGGAGGTTCAGGTTGCTCCGTGACTCTCGTAACAAAACACTCGACGATGAGAAGAGAGAGAGAGAGAGAGAGAGAGAGAGAGAGACGATCAATTCTGATCTCAGGAGAGCTACGTATATGAGCGTATATATTTAGCATATCCAGAACTGACAGCGTGTTATTTTACCAACAAATAATACGCAAGCTCGAGCATTGTGACGAGAATAAGGGAAAGAGGGAGCGAAAGAATGAAAAGATGAGGAAGAGCGAGAAGGCTCGAGCGGGAGGGCACTCGAGTCTCGAGAGCTCCCTTAAACGCTTTAAATACGTGCGAAGAATGCATCAAAGAACGGATCGAAAGGTCTATCAGAAACGATCACGATCGACGAGAATAGGCACCACCTAGGCATGCAACCATACGTCCATGCGCATATTTTTATTAAACATCAACTGGAGGTATACCATCACTGACAAAAGTGAATTTTTCACATAAATTGAAGAAATTTTTTTTTAGCATCAAATGAAATATGAAATTGACATTTTTTTGTCATCAATTTATGCATTTTTTTCTTATTTACTGGCAATATTAATTAACAGTTATGGTAGTTCGATGGTAAAAACTTTTTACTTAAGAAAAATAAGAAGAAATTATATATGTTTTGTAGACTAAAGATAACAAATCTCATGAATATTATAGAGTTGAGTAATTCTATCGTTGAGTTTCTGAGATATTTCAAGTTAAGGCTTAGCGATTTCCCCATCAAAACGTCAAAAAAAAATCTATAAAAATAACTTGAAAACGGCATTTAAGAATATTATGAAAAAATTAAAAATGTTAGAGTACCACCTACGCAGAAGTTATATAAAAAATATCAACATGATATATACCGTCCAGTTTTTGAGAAAAAAAGTCATTGTAATGGAAATTTTTCGATTTTTTCCATTTTGGAAAAAATTCAATAAAATAAATAGCATAATTATGTTTCTTTTATAATTACAGATAATATTCTCAAAAATTCCAAATGTTCTGCTTTTTTATGGATACTACTTTTTCGTGAGAGGCAGCGACCCTTTTTTTATACCGCACTTAGCTATCGAACTACGTTAACAAATTATCAACATTAGATATTGTTTAAACCATTGAAAATGAAACAATTTAGTGAAACTTTTTATCGATGCCTCATATCAAACATGTGATTTAAATTTGATATGATTATTTTTTGTTAGTTCTCAGGGTAAACGTATGAATTTCCTATAGACGAAACAATGTTAAAATTCAATGTCTAATAACTCTGAAATCGCGTAATGAATCTTTTTCGAATTTGGTACAACAGTTTTTCATATACTTCTCAATAATATATTGAAAATATAGCCACCTATATATATCACTGTTTTTCCAATCACGCCAGTTCAACCTTAGATACCAATTTTTTTTATAATCTATGGCAAGCTTAATATAAAATAAAATTTACTAGGTCATTATTACAATTATATTACTGTAGAATGTAGACACATTGCATTATAAAATAATGAAAAAATACGTAAAATTCATGTTTTTAAGGCTAATTTAAATTAAAATGATATTAATAATAAAATTGATAAAATACGCGACGTGATAGAAATACGAATTTTAGAATATAATTGAACTTTTTGTCATATTATTAAAATATTTGGTAATATTTGGAAATAAACTGAAATATCTTAATGTAACATAAACTTATCTATTCCATCGTATTATTTAATAAAATTTCATAAAATGACACAAGATAATATAATTGAATAAGCGAAAGAGAAAATTATAGTGAATAATTTTACAGAAAAGTCAATATTTTAGTATACATTATAATTCATATCTTCACCTGCATTTACTTCCTGCTGTAATGAAAAATACTTACTTAATATAAATGTATTTATAAAATACATTAAAATTAACATTGTATAAATAAGAATAAATGGAAATTGTAATTAGCAAATAAAAATTAATAATCAAGTCTAAAACTTCGGTAGGATGAGGAATTATTTAATAAAATTTTACGGAGTTAAATAATCAACAACAAATTATTAGAAAATTAGTATTCAAAGTGAACTAAAGATAAATAATTTTGAACAGTAGACTTATCGGCATAGCAAAAAATAATCTATATTTGAAGCTTATTGTTTTTATTTTATTTGAATTTGTTTTTAATTGAAAAAAAAAAGAATTAGTTTCAGAAAAAAATGAAATCGGTTTTATAAAAAAGACTATAAATGTTTTAAAAAACAAATAAAAAATAGTAATTATTAATCATTTGAGTGCTGAGAATCGATTGATTCGGTTGTTTGAATGGCGTGGAATCGCCCGTAGACTTATACCTGGTAAATTACAATGACGGGTCGACGATCGTTTTATCAGAGTGAAGGTTTCAAACGCCCCACCAATTAACTCAAATACATATTACTCGCTGTCTCTCTCCCTCTTATTTTTCATTTACTCATTCTTTTTTCTAATTTTTCCTTTTTCATGCAGACAATGGGATAAAAACGATACTTCGGAGACCCGGATGACTCGAAGCCGAAAAGAAGATAGTAGCAAACGTCGAATCTTTTCTTTTCATCGCGCTCAAATAACAGCTCGCTTTCAATACAAAAATATACCATTTTCTTTTTTATTTTTTCGTCTTTTTCGAAGACGCAGCGATCGGTGGGTGGACAGAATTCTCGAGGCTCGATCCGCAAAATTAAAATCGGCGTTCCGAACAATTTTCGAATACTTTGCTTATAATTATCGAGTTATCCCATTCCTACACATCTTTCAACGAAAACTCGACGAAAAAATGATGGACGGTATTTTATCGTTTCTTTAAGAATCTTAATTTTTTTGAAAAAATTATTTTTAGTTATAATTTGAAATGTATGTATAATCAACATTATTTTTTATATTTGTGTTTATCTGTTTTCTACATTCGAGTGTATTTCAGATTACGTTATAGATTATAGTGTATTTTGTATTATACATATAACGAAAACGAAATTTAGTTTATAACCAACTAAATTAATCTCGTTGAAAAAATTTAGTTCATGCAGCTACGATTTATTTGAAATAATTGTGCTTTAGTTAAACGAACAAATGAATTTGTTTGATCATCAGAGATTAGTCCAACGAAAAAATTTGGTCCGTTTGACGATATAATTTAAATCAATTTTTATATTATTTAGTTGACATACAAAAATTTTTCATTGATATCCAACAATATTCGCGAAATAAATATAGTGTATCAATAAATAAAAATTTTGATCCCTCGACTAAAGATTTATTCTGAACAAACATTTTTGAAATAATTCGATCAAATAAATCTTGTTCCTTCAAATCCCTTTTAGCCCTCGACTAAAGATTTATTTTGAACAAACATTTTTTAAATAGTTCGATCAAATAAACTTTATTCCTTTTAAAACAAAACATCAAAATTACGTCTATTGCAATTTTCTTTTTTTTTTGGATCAACATGTGCCATTGCGCAATGAATGAATTTGTTTATTTACCCTTATTTTACGATAAACGATTCATTTAGTTGTATAAAATTTAATCCTGCTAAAATAAATCTTCATTCATTTGAATATTATTGCACCACAAATTTCGGTTCATTTGCTTGAAAAATAGGAGTGTGAGATTTGTCCGAAATTAAATTCCGAAAATTGGGTATTCCACATCACCTCTTCAAGAAACGAACGATAGCGTAGAAGAAAACCAATATTCCATATTATATATATCAAATCGAATGTGAAAAAAAACCAGTCATCAATTTCTAAAGTTAAAAATAATCAATACATTTATATTGAGAAAAAAAAATGATTCAAGACACGTTAAACTATATTATTGGGACGTTGTCTTATTACGTCGAGAACAATAAAACGCTCCGGTTAGTTTGAACGGCAACAAAGCGCACGACTCTTTTTCCAGCTCTGAATGGCTTGCGAACGTTGAAGAGTGAATCATCGATACAGAGATTATTTTTTCTGGCGATTACGGTCGAAGGTTCTGCCAATCGAACGAAGGAGAAGATGCGGTAGCAGCAAACACACATCTCCCGTCAACTATAAATTTTCAGGCTCTCTCCCGCTTCGCTATTATGTGAAATTTTTGCTGTGTGCGTAAGAACGAGAGAGAGAGAGAGAGAGAGCCTATAAACATTTTCGAATCATTCTGCCTGTTACGTGCCTTTTTTTTTCTCTGTCGAACCTTTCAGGCATTGAATAAACGGTCAAGAAATTCTTCTCCCAACTCCGAGAAGAATAACATGTAACGCGTCACGACGTTATTCGCATCTCTCTTTCTCTCACTCTGCAATTCTTCTTCATCTCCCTTTTCTCTCTTATTCTAGATGCAGGTGTGCCCTAAATTTCACCGGGTATATTTTACCGTAAATTTCAATAAAAAATCAGTCCCGAGCAACAGTTTCGAGATTTATTTGTTTCCCGTTTTGTTGAATAAACTCGCATTTGTCTCTTCGTAAATTTTCGAATACTCTATATCCGAATTATTCGCATTCATCTTCGTTTTTTTTGTACATTTCACTTTTCGCAAAACGAATCAATTCACATAGGGAAGGAGGAGAGGGTAAGATGGGACCCTTAACAAAAAAAATGCTTGAAACTTCAGTTTTTTCACATATTTCACTTTTTTTAAACCCCTTGTCAAATATTTGGTGTTAATTTAACAAATAAAAAATCGAAAAATGCGGGGCAAGATAGCCCCTCCACAAAAAAAATGTATAATGTGAGTTTTTTTACTCGTATCATATTTTTGAGTTTATTATTGCCATGTATTTAGTATAAATGTTCAACAAATGATTCATGAGTTTGAGAAAAATTTATTTCGTGCTAAAACATCATACAATATTTAAAATGGACTGCTAAGCGTTTTATGCAAGCATTTTATGCGTGCAATTCTGGAGAATAATTATGGAAAATTATAATTATTCCCCATTAATCATTTCTACTTGAAAAAAATTTTAGAAGCCCATTTTGCACGAAAAAATATTTGTAGATTTTATAAAATTTATTTTACCTTCAAACACTTTACACATTAAACACTTTAGTGGCCTATCTTGCCCCCAAATATTTTTAGGTTTTTGAAATTTCAGGGAGCCCATCTTTCTCTCCACCCTCCTCTAGTTGAAAAAAATGCTGGCACAACGCTTTTTTATTTAAAATAATTAGAATTTTGTGAAATCAACAAATTGATTTCTTCAATGACACAAAATTTTGCTAATTTTGAAAAAGCGTATCATCAAATGTATCAATATAATAAATATTTTTTTTATGAAATAAATTTTGCAATTTTTAACTAAATTTTTTTCTCAATATATTCAAAAGTTTACCTCGGACACCTTGGAAATGACATTTTCAAATCTTTTTCATCGACAATGATCGATATCTTTTTATAAACTTTTGTTTTAAAAATGTGGCCGTGTTTAAAGTGGTAAAAATTCATCTCAAAATTTCTGAGAGGGAAAAAAAAATTAAAAGAGCCCTCTGCATGATTTTTAATGGCTGGTGAATTTTTTATAACGTGATTAAAGCTCTTGCGTCAAAAACAATTGATGTTTGCAATACTCGAAAGCTATCGAGATATTGTGTACACAGGGTGAAGGACCGTGATGGGGATTTCCTTTATTACTTGACGAATATGTGCTTATCGAGTAGAGCCGGTGCTTCGAGTACCGAGACAATTTTTTTTCCCTCGATAGCTTTCACATTTTTTCCCCTCAACCTGAACACCGACCAAATTTAAAAAAAAATCTAAAAGATTTTTTATATTAATTTAAAAAATCGAAACAATAACACAAAAATCAAATTGTCAAATTTCACACCAAAAATTAATTCAATATATGAAAAATTAAAAAAATTTGATGGTTTTAATCATACGAAATGATAAATAATTGCAACTATGTTGATCATAGTTTACTTTTCATCTATCTAAATACTTGCTAATTTGAAGAATTTTTTATATGAATGAAACAAAATTTAAATTACACGGAAAATGAATTCAGAATAATTTTTTTCCAATTTCATGCTGAACGTTAATTCAATGAAGGCAACAATTATATCAATTTATTTTTAATTATAAGAATCGACAAATAATTACACTAACATTGATAATGTATTTCTCGTCTTATTTCTCTTGGCATTTTTTTATTTCCGCATAAAAAATGAATACACTATGTGAATTTTTTTTAAATTAAATAGTAAATGACATATAATTTTATTAAATACATTTGTTATACATTTTTAATATAATATTTCCAAAAATAGGAAAACAACCGCAATTTTTGTAAACCAATATCAATAAAATAAATTAATGATCGAATTTACAATTATATGGGTCGTGAATGTTCAACTTGAAATAAATTCATTCATAATTCCAAAAATCCCATCCCAGGGTTCCCTTGATTTGCGATCTTAATGGATCTCTCGTGACTCGACCAAACCCGTTCGACAACTTTCTCATACGTCTTTTGTATAACTATGTGCGTAATAATATAGATAACACTCAGTCGAGCTATGAACAAGGGATGAAATAAATGATTGAATCATCACTTCAAATACGATACTTTCATCATTTTTTTTATTTTACATACTGTTGAAAAAATTTAGACTGAATGTGACATTTATTTTTTCTTGGAAATATAAATATACACACAGCTTATTAAAAAATGTCCAGAACTAATTTTTTCAAAATGGAAAACCAGTTTAGAAAAAAGTAGTTGTTCAATTTTCAAAATCATATCTTTCTTGTTCCATACAATTTTTACTTCACTCGCACTGCAACAATTATTACTGGATTGGCGTTCAAAGTACTGATTATATTTCTTCGAATCTTCTTAAAGTGATGTGAGACATCCAATTTAGAGTGGATTTTCAAACAAAGCTCACGCTCGTAGTTTTCAAATAAATGAATTTAAATTTGAATATAATATACAGTGTACGATATACTATAGAGCATTACACTCTTGGAATTAAAAAAATATATATTCTTTTAGTTTTGTGTTTTTCGAAAAAAATTTTAGAAAACCGAACTCAAAAAACATTTTTTTTTAAATTACAAAAATTAGGTGTTTCACATTACCTTATAGTACATCCATGACAATCAAATAAAAAATCTTTATCTTATAATTAATATCTCGAATTCTATGCAAAGAAACTTCTCAAAATTTAATACACAATTTAAATTAAGTGAAATGAATAAATTTAATTTAATTTAAATGAAAAAATTTAATTAAAATGTATTGAATTAAAAATTTAACAGGCACATGGTATTAAAGATAGTTTATGCAAAATTTTAACAATTTCCTTAAAAAAAAAAGTTTTGTAGATGCACTACTTTAATGGGGGTTAAAAGCGTTCGAGTTTTATGACAACATCATAAATTAGTACATTCTTTTTATTATTTTGTCTCCTCACATCAACAAACTAAAAAAGAAAGATATCCGGTGGATTTCACAATTTTATTGCGAGACGATTCGAAGGGTGAATTTGATGACAATGGTAAGGACCGAAGGGACCGTGAGAGCGATCGCGCGAACGAACCAAGTCCTGAAAAATGGTTTTTATTTCTATATACTTCTAGACAGGATTATCAAAGAATCGGCAAGTGTGCGGGTCTCATTAGCAATTATTTTGTTTTATTTTTTTTAGACTAGGCTAAACGGTAGGACGAAAGCTTGCTAAGAAATCGAGCAAATCCGGAATCAAAGAAGAGCCGCGATGTCACACATCTCGTCGGATTACTATTAACGCTGTTTCATACAATTCCCGGTTAAATTTTTCAAGACGTCTCACCATACTGAGACCCAAACATTCTCCCAAAATTTAAGCCGACGCTTCTCGTAACTTTTCGTTAAACTCGTTATTATATGATATTTCAAACCACTGGATTAAGTCGTCGAACCTCAAAACCACTCTCTTGCATAGACCAGCTAATTCGGAATTAAATAACGAGCTGAAAATGTCACTCAAGATAATGACGAGAGAAAGATTTTATGAACCAAAAGTTGGAGTCATTTATATCATCATATTTCGTCCACCAAAAGACTTCATTAGCTTTTATAAAATTCTATTTCTTAAAAATACCTAATTTAGAGCTACTTGACATTTTTTGAACTTTTATATATTATTGGATATAGAATTTATTGATGCATGAGAAAAAAATACTGCATTAAAACCCATAGTTTGAAATTGTATACGAATAATAATAGAAAAGTATTGTTATATTGATTTAAATTGAAATCGAAATCGAAAATGATGGAACTTTTTTCAAAATTTTACATAATATTAAGTAACATCCCTAAAAGTTGTGTAAAAATATCACAACGATTAGGAAACCCCTCATTAAGATACTAATTGTTAAAAATGACTATTTTTTGTACTTTCCCATAAAAGCATGTGTGAAATGCTGCAATTTTGTATAATAAATATCTCAGTAGCGAACTTCCTAATTTAAATGAAATTTTGCACTGATGTTTGTATGGCGTTAAAGAACAAGCTTCATCTAATTTTTCAAATAAATTTAATCATTTTTTTGTGCAATCACATAGAGAGTAGACCTGTCATTGGATGACCTTGAATTTTAAATATATTTTTCTTCATTTAATTTACAGCAACTAACACAAAATCATTGTTATGAGATTATTCGTTGAAAATTTGTGCAAAACTTTTTTATATGATTTTGTACCAAATTTTTAAAAAAGTTTCACTGATGTGTAGATGTCGAGATATTCATAGTTAAAAATCACAATTTTCTGTGCCCTCCCTTAAGAGCACGTAATAAATATTGTAATTCTCAATCCTAAATATCTTAACTTCTGAACGGTGGAGCTAGTTTAAATTTTGCACGATTCTTTATAGTAATAAAGTTTCCCTCAATTTTTCATAAAAATTTTATAACTTTATTATTCATGATTTTCATAGATATATAACGAGTACAGGTCACCTTGGATGACGTTGAATTTTGAGTATGTTGTTTTTGAAACAATTAGCAATAACACATTTCTTAATAAACTTGAGCTCAAAAACTACATGGTATAAATAAAAATGTTTGATTAGACTGTACGTCCAGAACTACTATAACAAATGTTTACTCTCGAACGAGTTGGTATGATGGAAGAAAAACGTTGTCAAACTTTTGATTTTTCACTCTACGGATGACTCAGCATCCTTAAAAAAATAATAAAAGTCGCATCAATTAGTTCCTTTTTTGCCGAAATAAGGCCTGTGCAGACTTTTAGCAGAAACATCGAAAAAATTTGAGAGTAACGAAGAAAAAGTGGAAAATAACTGTGGCAGAATTTCCGTGAAAACAAGGAGGAGAAAATGACGTGCGAAGTTCGTGTTGAGAAGTGAAAAAGAGACGAAAGCCTCTTCTCTCGCCTCGTCGTACTCGAAATGGATTATCGGTTCAACTTTTCTCGTTAAGTTTTTCACGAAGAATTGGGTAATAATTTTCCAGGACGCACCTCGAGCGGCAATTAACGCCTGCCCGAGAGGACTTTCGTCGGGTCATCCTTCCGAAGGGTGTGAAGAAGAAAACGGACTCCCCTCGAGACCGCTTTTTTTTCGAAATCGCGAGAGAGCCACACCCTTGACCGTTTCCCAAAATTCGTTAAGGAAAATTCGTCTCATTCCATTTCAATTTTTATATATTAACGCCATTTGTATCGCGCCGTTTCGTACGAATTTTCCAACTTTCTCACGAGAATGCTGACTAGACCGACATTATTTCCGGCTCATAAAAATAAAATTAGAACCCGTGAGATCTCGGCCCATTTATTCAAAATCTGTGAAATTTTTCTTCTTCGATCGCATATTCATAATCGAAAGTTCACCTCTGTTCCCTTTATTCTCTCGAATTTAATAAACGAGCAGCAACGCGGCCGCTTTTTCCGTTTCGGCATTTTTGAATAGATGTTTTGCGATTCTTCTAAGCGTATACTCCCTACAATTTTGTATAATGCGCTCTATAAATTAATTATGAACTTCATGTCTTTTTTAAAATCGAATATTTTATCGCAAAATTTCCTGCAGATAACAAAAGTATTACTTATACGGAACGCAATCCAAGAATTCATATTGAAAAATTTATAAAATGATCCAAAAGTCAATTTTTTGGCTCATTTAATATGAATTCTTGGATTTCGCCCCGAATAATTATCATTTTCGTTATCTACAAGAAATTTCTAATCGAATAGGCTCTTAAAATCGAAAAAAGAAATTTTCAAAAAATTTGGTGGGTCACATTGGGTCTCGTGGACCCATGAAAATTTCAATTAGCGATATATTTTCTTTCTCTTCACCAAATCCACTTTATTAGGGGTGATTCTTCAAGTTTTTTGCAAAACGAAGCGAATGGCGTTGGAATTATATTCATTCATCAATTTTTTAAAAAAGTTATCACCCCTTGAAGATTTTTGAAAAAATGGATAGAGGTAAAAAATTGGCAAAAATTTTTGAATTTTTTTTTCTCGATTTTAAGAGCCTATTCGATTGGAAATTTCCTGTAGATATCGAAAATACTACTTATTCGGGGCGAAATTCAAGAATTCATATTGAAAAATTGGAAAAATTGACTTTTCGATCCGTTTTTT
>JAPYYW010002273.1:0-39699 GCA_030522545.1 Cremastinae sp. A BG-2022a | reverse complement strand
AAAAAATTCGTGTTTACGCATTTCATATGAAAGAATATCCTCTCCAAATTTGAACGAATTTTTATTATTTCGTTATAACTATCGAAACCCCTTAAGGAGGTTCGCGCGTTTGTTCGCCCGCGCGCATTCGTTATGCGTGTAAAGTAAAGGCAAAAATCATCAAGTGCGAAATTATTTTGAACATAATTTGACGAAAATTAATATTAACGCGTTCCTTGATGGCATATTAAAATACGTTTAAAATTTACGGAAGCTTTATCTTGCATCAGATATCGAAATATTCAGTGTGTTAAATTGTAACTTTTAACACGCGGTATTATGAGAAGTCACAAAAATGCGTTTTTCAAAGATAAATATCTCGATTTCTAGACGATGAATATTCAGTGTGTGCCAAATTTTAGCAAAAAAAAGTTCAAAAATAATTTTCACGTGGTAAACGTGTGAACCTCCTAAATAATGCGTATACTGAAAAGTTTCTCAAATTTTTTTTAATATTCATAGCTTTTACAATAATTATAAGATATCGTAATTTAATATGTCTCTTTTTTGTATTGCAATTGTTTTATAATAAAAAAATTTTTAGTGTCTTTATGGGCATTTTGAGATTAAAAGTATAGAATTTAATTTGAAACCCCCTTTAATTAAAAAAAAAGTTCATAACATTCTACTTAAAAAAAAAACTGAAATTATATTGAGCCCCTACCGAAGACGGGATTCAAATAACTTCGTTATTTATTATTGCTTAACGAGTTCTCCGAGTGGTTTAAATATTATCATCAGGCTATATTTATCATCAGGCTATAGATGCGATATTTGGCCGATTGTAATGTCCGATACGGAAGCGGAACGTCCGAGAAGATGACGTTTTTAAAATGGAATATCCCTGGTATTCGTCGATGACCCGTGAGATCGTCGCCGCGATGCGGCAGCCTTCCAATCCCCTTTCGGGAAAGAGTTCCATACTGTAAGTTCGTGCGCAGCTAACGTAACGGGTGTTAAATGGAGTGGGCGGACGAAAAGATCTCTTCTCGCGATCCGGGAATATTGGGATTGCTCGATCTCGGAAAAATTGGAGGACCGAGAGAAGCAGGCGAGAGCCGAAGCGAGTCTCGCGGGTTAGCTTTCTTCCTTCGCACCGCTTGATTTTCAAACGTCTTCTGGACGCCGTACGTGACCTCTCATCGTAAAACTGCATCACTTCACTCTTTCGTATGTATACACTATATATATATATATATATATATATATATATATATATATATATATATATAGCATGCGCGGTTTCATTTGACCTTCCCACCATTTGCGATGAGAACGATAAACTCCCCGAGCTCGCGTTGAAACTCCCCGTCGTATGGTTCTTCGTCCCGGGGGGTATGGGCACTTTTCTCGTGAAAAAATCCCTCCTGCTTTTCTCCTCCTCATTTCTCGATATTCTCATGGAAACTTTATTCTTCGTTGCTGCGGAGAGGCCGAGAGACAAATTTTTACGTTTGATAAAAATATGCGGGGGCATCGCTTGAATTCTTCACTGTCTTTATTAAACAACCTCCCCTTTGGACTCACTTTATTCTCTTATATCCAATCATTTCGCCTATCTTAATCGTCTCTTCACCAGAAGTTGGAGTTATTTTCTGGACAACTATCAAAAATGTGTCTGTCTGAGTGTGATAAATGCGTTTTCTACTTATGTAGTGGAAAAGAAAGCTCTTTTTGTTAAAAGTTCGAAATTTATCGTATTTAATTAAAAATTCAAATAAGGTAAACGTGTTCCAATAATTGGACAGCTAAAGGTTTTCACACTTAATCTTTGTTTAAAAAATATTCAAACAAAAAGATCTGCTTCAAATTTACTTCTTAACGATTGTTCGGTATTTTAGTGATCCAAAATTCATTTGATGTATTAATTTTAGATAATATTTTTAGTAAATAAATATTTGCACGTTTAAATATGTAGAATGTCCCAATAGTTGGACAGAAAGTCGATATTGAGCGAGTTTGTTCCAAATAAATAAATGAAAAATAATCCATATGATTTTATTGAGAAAAAATAATTCTAATATTGAAAATAATATAGTAAAAATTGTCAAACTATTGGGACATGTCCATCTATTAGGACGTTTACCTTATCCAAATTCATCGTAGCATTTTGAAGTCATCTGTAAAGCTACATCATTAATTTTTTCTCTTTCTAATAAAAATAATTGAATGCATTAGATGCTCGTGATATGCCAACGAGATGCTGAAATTATTGGAGATTAATTATTATGTCCATACTAGTAAAATACATATATGAGTTATGATAAAAATAAAGAATCAGATAAGTTTATTTGTTTTGGCATTCGGGTATATTCTTCTTTTGAAGGGCGGTTGTTTTTTCGATAATCAGTCGATATTCTCTTGAACTACCGAGACTCGGTCCTCAACGATTGTTATCCAACTTGAGACACCACTCATACCGACCTCCTATACATGCGTAAACCATTATAAGTATCTATGCACTTGAATGAAGATATGCTAAAAAAGGTAATAATAGCTATTTTCTTATCAAGAATTTCTTTATATAGTGATGAATTTATTATATTCACATGAAAATTATCTACATCTGCTGGTGTGAAATTATCAGATAAATATAATCTCAAACCATCTGTCTGTGGCGTTCAGACGAGGTATACGTAAAAGTTGGCAGAAAATAGACGATAAATTATTGGTATGAAAATGGGTTGATGGTTTCTCCTGGCTTAATATAGCAGTAGACAAACATTTGTCGAGAGTTTCGGGAAGGAAAATTCCAAGTGGGAAGCAAGTCTAGATATCGTTAAAGTTCGTATACGTTGGATAAGGTTGGTTCGATATTTCCTAAATGTTTATATATATATATATATATATGAATAAGGTGAGACTCCGGAGGAAACTCTGGCTGTCGTACACTTGGGAGAAATTTCACTTCCGGTAAACACTTCCGGTGGTGAGGCCCTGGCGAAGTTTGCGATCGTGCCCTCATGACGAGCGTCCACCTTTCCTGGTGCTACAGTGTTTCCTCCTTTTCTCGACGCAAATTCAGTGAGTTTACATACCGATCTAATTAGTCGGAACAATTAATAGTTTTGGAGAGGTCCATGAATAAAAAATGTATATAAAAGTCATACAAAACATGGATCATGTATTTGCTTTTATCATATGTCCTTCGTTGATCCTTCATATACATATGTAGGGATAGATAATGCTTTTATACTTTTCTGCATGGACAATAAAATAATTTAATTTCATTAATGGTGCAATAATCATCACCTATTAGAGTATTTTCATTTTTCAGAAAAGTATTGAGCTCTGCTCATCCCTGTATGCATATATGTCATTTACATTTTTTCATTTAATATAATTATGTAATGAAAACTATTTTTTTCCCATATATATATATGGAAATTTCATATAAAAATATAAAATTTCGAATTGAAGATTGAATTCAGGCGCGTCTGTTTTGCACAACGCCTAGAAAGAATTACCATTTTTCCCTTCGCATCCTAACTTCTGCTCGCTTAGCAACGAGCCCTTGGTCCTAGCTACAGCCATGTTGGTTACTAGTCTTTTATATCGGAGCGGCCAAGGAGCGTATTACGAGACGGTCCTTTTCGAAATCTGGAACTTTTCTGCCAGCCTCCAAGGGTGTGGTCTGGCTTTTCTCATGGCTACTTCATGAACGCCATGTGAAACACCCACTTACATTATTTTCAAATTTTTTTCCTTTCTTAAACAACTTTTCAAGTTTTTAACGCAAATTCTCCAATTTTTTTTCGTTTGTTATCTATCCACTTTTTGTAGTCAACTTACTCTTCAAACATGTATTGAATTTGAATCAGGGTACAGGAAATCTGTAAATAACTTGTACCGATATTCGATGAATTTCTGGAGCTTGGAAATATCGAGAAAAACCCAAGGAAAAATATTTCCCCCCAGGAATTGATGCATCAGCCAGCCTGAAACCAATAAACGGTCACCCATCTCAGTACTGTACTACTTGGACTGCATTACTTGGACATTGGAACCTATACTGTTGTTGGTGGAAACTAACTATTGTTTTCTTGTGTACAATTTAAAAAATCGCAGAAAATGATAAGAAATTTAAAGGTACATTGGTTAATTAAGTATTCATTTTAGTATCAGACATCTGCGATCGACATTTCATATATAATTCATAATATAGACGAGTCTATATTCGATCTTGTAGTAAATTTACGAATCAGACAATTTTTTCTCTCAATTGAAATAATAATGAGGCGAGTTACTGATTATTTAGAAGTACGAGAGACTTTTTTCAAAGCTTCTGAATAATACGCGCGTGTGCCGTCTTCGAACAATGAATCATAACTCTTGGCTGGAAACTTCGGTGACCTGATCGCGATAAAAGATAGAGAAAGAGCGAAAGTGCGGAGGGATTAAAGGGGTCGAGAGAGAGAGAGAGAGAGAGAGAGAGAGAGAGAGAGAGAAGCAGACAGATAGACAGAGAGAACTTTCGACAATTTATGGTTCGTGGAAGTTTTGGTCGATGGGAAGGGGAAACGGCAATGTGAATGCAAGAGGGAACGCCGGCGTTTATTACTTTCGGCTGGTATTCATTCACCTTGCGCCTTTTCAACCGGTAGTCTCCCGACCATACACCGAAGCTTGGACTTTGAGAGAAAGAGAGAAATGGGAGCAGGAAGCTCAAGATGAAAGAGATCTGAGGAGATGACATCAAATGTATACGAGAGCCCAAATTTTGTCCGTCTTATTTGACCGTTGAAGTTCAAGGAATACGCGTACTTTGTTAAAATTTAGAGCGCATTATACTTCTTAGGCTTCTAGAACTTTGATCCATCGTGTTGCTTTTACAAACGAGCACAAGTATATTTACATGTAAGCGATGTGAAACTTCAGGCTGATATTGAGCACAAAAAAGAACACGTATTTAAGGATTAAAAAATATTTATTAATGAAAATTTTGGTAATTTCATACCTGCTATCTAAATGAATTGAAAATTCAACCATTTTTCTCATATAGATATTCATTTCTAAAAGAAGTTTGTCTGATAGAGACAAATTTCATAATTGTGTTATGAACATCAAATTTATTAGTATATACGTATTCGTAGGACGTACGTGTACTCAGTATAATAAAGAATTCAATTTCGATAACAGTCGCACTGTTCATTTTTTGATAATGGGGATAAAAAATAGGCAATTTTTTTTTTCGAGGGAGAATTTTTTTCATTCGGCAAATTTATTGTCCGCTCAACGATGCATGGAACGTGCATTCATCGTTGGATTATACTCGCTTGTTCAATTTCGCAATTGTTATTGCTTATCCCCATAATTTCCGTGCTTTTTATTTATTCAAACGATTTACCCCGACACGAATTGTCGACCGAATGAAATAATAATTTATAGTCTGTATATGCCTATATATACAGGTGTGAGCGTGGACCACGTATATACAGGAAGATCGAGTTACCCTGGTGGGTATATAGAGGAGCTGGTGCGAATTTCGTAACGACAATGTATTGCAGGCAAAAAAAAGTTTGGTCAGTCTCGAAAAAAAAAAATTGGAAAAAAAGAGGATTGAAATAATAGAGTTCACCGGATGTGAGGAAAGAGATTGAAAAATTCTGGTAATAAAAATTTCTATGACTTCTGCGTTTGTGTATAAATAAGAAAAGGTTTTGCACCCTGTGAAATACTCTTGCTTCATTGCAGTCGTGGCGTTGTCGTGAAAGAACCGCTGTGTATTTTTCAGTATACATTTTGCCCGGAACGTAGAGGAAAACCGGAAGGACATGGCACCGGCCAAAAGGAAATCCCGAGATAAATCTTGGCGGTGTTATGCCGGACGTGTGTACACACGCACATCTGTATAACGAAACTTATGGACCTGCACGCGAATATATTTTTTTTTCTTCCGCTCTGTGTACTCTGGACGGTGGAGAAATAATAATAACCAGGGGCAAAATGTGGTTTTTTACGTGATGCTTTTTCTCCTTTCTGTACAAACTTCGGTGTGGCTATTTCGCACGATAAAGTCGATTTCTCGCAGTCGGAGCAAAAGAGAAATAAGAGAAAAAAAAATGCGCGAAAAATGTATTGGGGAAATGGATCTGACTCGCTCTTCGGTTTCGAGAATCTTATTTATTCCTATCTCTCCCTCTTCATTTCAACCCGACCGCGGCTATTGAATCAAGAGAGTGAAAAAAGGCTGAGTGAGCGGGTAAGATAAACGAGAGAAAAAAAAGAGACAAATGAGCAGCCTGAAACAGGAGAGAGTAAAAAGAAATGAGCGGCAGCCCGGGTGAGAGTTGCGAAATGTCGAGCTGGAAATCGTGCGAGAATTTTGACGAACTTCCAGCGCAGAGATAAATGTGAAATAGAGTAATGCTGTTTACTGAGAAAATTTTACAGCGCCAAAGGCTTCGGATATCGCTGTCGTATTTAACGCCGAAAAATGAGAGAAGGTAAACTGAAGAAAGGCGGAGTTGAGGAGACGAAGGGCCAAGTGGAAAGAGTAAACGAGCTAAGAAATAAACGTCGAGATAAATTTTGAGAAAAGTTTTAACTTGGTGTATAATGAGGAAAACGAATAGATTAATGGTTACTGTTTTCAGCAATGGGAGAACGAATTAAACTGAAAGAAAAAACAACAGGTTCGTGACGTTCTATGAGACTATGTGTTGATGTATATGTGACAAAGAATCTATTAACCACAAATAAAAAAAGTATGTCTCCTACTCACGATAGATTTTTTTAAATGTAGAAAACAAATTGCATATTAAAAAAGACATGAAGCCTCTAATTGTTTTTAATTTATAATATCGTTTTAAAATGTCGGTATGTTTTTCAGTTTTTCAATAGTGGTTTTGCATCGAATAATTCGATTTTTCATCATAAATTAATGATCCGATATGTTTTCAATTACTCATAACTTTTAACTTGATTACAAAAAATACAAAAAAATATATTGAGTTTTGTATGGTGGTGGTGAATTAAGCAGAAAATTAGGCAGATTTGCTTCGTCTCTATGAATCACCCTATGAATTTTCATGGATCTACGAGTGTGTGCTCAAAAAAATTCGCAACATTTTTTGAATTTTTTTGTTTTCAAATTTAAGAGCTGGTTCCATTGAGAATTATTCTTAGATAATGAAAAAGCTAATTATTCGGAGCGCAATAATCCAAGGATTCATATTGAATAAACCAAAAAAAACTGATTTGATCAGTTTTTTTAAAATTTTACATTATTCCTGAATTGGTGCCCCGAATAAGTAACATTTTAGTTATACATTGGAAATTTCCGATCAAATATATTTTATTTCCTATATTAAAAAAGACATGAGGCCTCTAATCGATTCATCGGAATAGAGTGCATTATGATGTGAAGTTGTATGAAGTATGCGCTTAGAAGAACAGCAAAATATCAATTCAAACATATCAAAAAGGAAATATAGTGGCCACGTTGTAAAAATAAAATTTTGAATTTTTTTCATGCAAAAAACGTTGTACTATTTTTAATTATAATAGTTTTTCTTACGTTTTCATCATATTTTCTGCGCATTCTCTTGGACATGAAATCTTTTAAGAGAAATTAATTTAGGTTAATTAAATATCTTCAATTTTATCGATATAAAATGTCCTGATTTTAATTACTGTGATTTGAATTCAATACAGAGAACATAAAATTTTCGATAAAAGTTATGAGGGAAAGCAACGAAAAGGACCAGAAATCTGGCTTACCAAATTTTTCTTCCGATATTCAAAAATATTATTTTTGCGATGAAAATAATGACGAATAAAGATTTATACATTATGCTTATGTGCGCCAATGAGTGTCTTTATTAGATTTATGGTTACTACATTATGTATGTACATAGCTTTAACCAGGGTGTTCCTACGTTATAATGAAACATTTCTGTAATTAGCTCTACTAATCTGGTTAGATGCGGATCCCAGTCGTCTTCTCCAAATCAGTGGAAATCTCTTTATTAGTAACTTTATCAAGCGTTTTACAATTTTGCGCAGAAAAAAAATCACGGAAATTAGTGGATCTGGTATATCAAGAAGTTTTCCATACCGACGAGTGACAAATTAGGTAATCATTGATCGAACGGTACCAAATTCCAAATTCTTTTCCCGATATCATCTTTTAGATGTGATTTACAGTTTATTGTGAGTAATGTATTGATTTATTTGAATCCGAGTTGTTTTATTTTCATTGTATAGTATATATGCATGGAAAAAATGTAAATTTTTTGGAAAAAATGTAAATAAAAAAATGTAAATGTAAAAAAATGTAAATTTTTTCCAAATTGCTAGTATATATGTGTATTAGGGTGTCCGTTATTTACCAAGTTGGTTTTTTTTTCGCTTGGGTATCGCCTAAATAGTTAGTTCAATTGGTTCAATAGTTCGAAAAATACGTAGACGAAAATTATTTAAAAGAATTGTATTCACGTATTTCATATGGAAGAATATTCTCTCCAAATTTGAACGAATTTTTATCATTTTGTTATATGTAGCCAACCTCCTTAAATAACGTGGGGATTTTTCACTTTTTAGAAATTATTTTTTTTGCTTGCTTATTATATTCAATAACTTACCAAATATTATTGATTCTGCTTCTATTATGATCTCTTTAGGTGGAGAAATATACCCTAAAACCATCGATCACTCGACCCCAATGATTATTAAAATGAAAAGTCTTATAACTTTAGTCAAATATTTCAAGTCACACAGCGATTACAAGTATACCAATTGAAGTAGTTTAAGCTCAAATTTAGTATGTTTATACGATAGTTACCAACACAAGAAAAAAACACAACATATTGGCCACGTGGTCCTTTAGTGGACAATAGCTAAAAAAAATAAATAATGATTTAAGTTTTTACGTGATGTCTTTATTTTCGTTATCGTGGTCATTTTAACAATAATATTTTTTTTACTTAATAGTAAATGCTAAATTTTTATATCTATCATACAATATAACAATGGTTTGGAGAGATACGTGACCAATATATCGTATTTCTTTTTTATTGTGTTGGTAACTATATATCGTATAACCATACTAAATTTGAGCTAAAACTACTTCAATTGGTACTTGTAATCGCTCTGTGACTTGAGATATTTGACTAAAGTTATAAAACTTTTCATTTTAAAAGTTAATGGGGCTTGAGTGTAATAATATAAAGGTTATCAATAATTTATGACTGAAAATTTTCATAAAAATAATATTCAGAGCGTCTAATAAAAAAATTTAACATTAAGTACAGAATAAATATTGAGTGGTGAGTGAATTAAACAAAATTTGAAAAACCGGTAAAAATAAATTTAGAGCTTCTCAAAACTATTGATACAGATTTATGACGCCTATATGAAAATTTCTCCATCTAAAGGGATCATAATAGAAGTAGAATCAACAATATTTGGTAAGTTATTGAATATAATAAGCAAAAAAAAAAATTTCTAAAAAGTGAATAATCCCCACGTTATTTAAATGGGAAAAGTATCGTAATTCAGGCAGGGTTAAACAGCATCGGAGGGGAATTTTTTTTTTCAAAATTCTTTTTAGGATAAAAACTAACTATTTAGACGATACCCAAGCGAAAAAAGCCAACTTGGTAAATAACGGACACCCTAATGTTTATAGCTGCGTTAGAAAGCCTATTTCGTTGGCGCACATCGTGCATGTAAGGGAAACTTTCTAGCGGCTTGCAATAAATGAATTTAGATTTTTTTTTTCATTGCTACGAGGTTTTGAAATGTTTTAGGGCGTAAAATCCAGGCCAGCTCGCATCCCTTGGTGTTTGATACTCGGTTTTTTTTGTCCAAGCTCTATGTCACAACGCACGTATACACTTCCACGGACTGTGAAGTTTCACGGAGGTGAGATAATTAACCGGAACTGCCTCGCGGGCTAGTAGTGCGCCCCTTTTTTTGGTGACATCATTTCAACTCGTTCCTTTCGCTTCTCTATTCGCTTTGGAGTTTGAAAACGCGTTTAAACTTCGCAGTACGTCCGTTTTTTGCCTCCCGGTATTCTCCGTGGTCACGCGGCGGCGATGGAGGAAGTTGCTTACATCCCGGCCAAACTCCGTCAACTCTCGTCCCTTTCGCTGACACGTGTATACTCCAATTTTTTGAATTTTCGGTCTCTGCTTTTTGTCCCTTAGTTTTCCAAAAAGGATGAGGAAACAATTAACTCATAATTGAATTCAGCCGAGCTCATAAAACTTATTCAATTTCGTTGGAATTAGTGTTCGTATTAGTCAACGCATGTAACATAAAAGTTTATTGTTTGGATAACAACAATTTTTTCGTGTGATACAATCGAACTCGAATTTGTGTATGTATACGTCGGGCCCGGCGTATACTTAACTGTGTGCTCTCTGATTTGAGTGCTTTGCGTCATAAATAAATGTCAGAGGTACTCGCTCGTAAATAATCATTGTATCCCTTTCGACGAGGGAAAAGAGTCGTCGGAGAGTCGACGCTCATTTCACTCGAGCGATTGCACCGAGGGTGAACGAGCGAGCAGGGGGCGAGCCCACGCCGTTTTTTCGCGTCGTTATCAGCAGGAGTGAAATGCTGCTTTTTTGTTCCGAGTTATCTGGGTGCTGCTTTCGGCGTGTGGATGAGCAGAGGAGTGCGTGCAATAATAAGTTGAGAGAAGAAACGAGGCTACCCTGCCGGAAGCCTCGCGCCTCGATCGCTGTAGGACACACCAGAGAGGGTTCAGCATCTTTTGTTACGGGATCGTTAACCTTTATTCTAACCCTGATGGAGAAAATAAAAAAGCGAGCCTGCGAAGCGTTATTCGACGCCGAAGAAACTCTACAGAGTTCGTCCAAGTGACGACAGCTTTCTGGTTTCCCGCAAGGACGATCTCATCCCCCGTCGACCTCTCTCGTATAGTATTCCAGCTTCGAGTACGTGCCATCCGAAAACTCATCAGGAAGGACACACATGTTTTCCATCAATCTCGAGTAGCACTCGAGGCTTGAGGATACTCCAGTTGGCAAACTTGTATATAGGTATGCAGGAACTAGATTCAAAAAATATTTCATGTATATCCATGTCGCAAGTTTTTTTTATTCATAATTTAATGAGAGGTAAGTCAAAAAAGAGAGAGGGTTGAACAAAGTTAGAATTTTTATGAAACTGATCGCAAAACACGTAAAGGGCTCGTGTTAGGACATCGTTTGATTGAAATGCATATGTCGAAGAGGGATTAAATATTGTTGGAAAAGCTATGTGGATGTGATATTTTTTGTTTCATCTTAAAATAAGTCATCGGCGTTAAAATTTGTTTATAAAGTTTTACGTCACTAACGTAATTGGTTGTGTTTCTTTAATAACTTTATTTAGTGGTCGGTTTTCTATTCTCTACAAAAAAGTGTGAATACTGACTATTTGATATTTTAAATATAATTCATTGTATACAATACGTTTGGTAATTTAAGAAAGTGCATTATAATATATGGAAGATTCGTATATATAGTAAATAAACTGAGAGATAAAGTTGTTCAACTGACAACGTTTTCGTCGTCGTCGTCGTCGTCAGCTGGTGTTGACGATGTTGCACAACTCCATATGAGTAGTTTCGATAATTAATTTAAAAGTTAGCCCAAACTCTTCTTATATAAATATAGCTGTCTAATACAAAAGGCAGTCATGACAGAAGAAAAACACGTACAATTCGTTTCTTATTGTGCAGTTTAATTACCTGAACAAGAAGTAATTTTTTATTTTTGTCTAAAAACATATTTAATACATTTATTGCATCCTGTAAATGTACTTGCCTCGTTTTTCACAGTACGCGTACTATTTTTTGGAGCAATTTTGAATATTCTAGATTCGAATTTGCATATTTTGAAACTTTTTAGCAAAAGCCAGAGACTGGATTTTACGAATTTAACGTCAAAAACTAATTTTTTTGCTGGGATTGTCTGTCCCATACATTCTTCCAAATTTCACAAGGATAAAATATATGTCACAGCAAGTTTTTTTTTGCTTTTTCAGGAATGCTATTTTATTTGTTGGTTTAATTTTTTTTCCAAATACATTTTTTTTACTTTTTTTTATATTTATATAGGTTATATTATGTATATTTTCAACATAAAAGGTGAATTTCACAATGGTTTGTGCATCTAGCGAAAGAAGACGAAAATGATGTCTATAGAACTTCGAATTCATCTTTATATGCAGATCCAATCCAGGAAAATGTTTTGTATCCAGAAGAGCATTAGCATTGGCATGGACAGCAGGCAGGAAAAACTTTTCTTTTTTCACTGTCAGTTTGTCTTTGGTTCGAACAGTTACGGCATACATCACGGCAGCTGTATTTTAAAAACAATCAATTATTAATTTATACTTATTTTTTGCGCATTTTTACTAATTTTTGTTGCTTATTTAAACGTACTAAGTGAAGGCCATATGTTCTAAACGACGTATATCGCAGCTGACTTGAAAACACGCAGTAGGTGATTCGGTCGCGTAAAAATTTCTCAGTCGTTGCTCCATTGGGGTATCACACGATGCTTTTCATTTAAAAAAGTAACATTCACATTAAATAAACAAGTTTTAAACATTACATGTTTTAGGTTAATTTTGATAAACGTCAAATAAGCTGCAATTTTACTTTTTATATTTTTATTTATCAATTTTTTATTTTAATTTTTAAAAATATATATTTTTTTCATTTTCAGTACTAGTTACGGTAATTCTATCAGAAAATCATTGGAACCTTTTAAAATAAGTATCAAAAAATATACTGAGAATAGTATTATTGTAAAATTAAAAAATTTAAAAAGAAAGGCAGTTGTAATACAGTAAGAAATGTATAATTATAAGATATTGCATTGGATGAACTAATTTCAAATATATTGTTTCAGTTAAATATCAGCAAAATTTATTAATAAAAACTCTCAAATGATTACGTATGGGATAACAACGTTGTCAAACTTTCGATTTTTTTTCTGTACGAACTAAACTACCTTAAAATTTGTTGTCACATATATTGCATGTTTATTGTAACAGAGCTTATTGATAAAAAACGCAAGAATTTTTTAAGATTCTATTTAAAAACTACACGTACCCATTTCCAATTTGACCATGCCGAGAACTTCGTGACAGGCGAAAAGGACGACTAGCATACACGCAAAGAGTGCCAACTTCATGATTTTTTTTTGTAAATTCGTTTAGAACTGGCTCGAAGAAAACTGTCTTTTGAACTGTGACTGTTTTGGATGAATCTTTTGCTTTATATAGTGCCAAAGTGTAATTTAGTAGGTTTGAATATCCTTCCCTCATTCTCAAAAAGTGACTCAGACTATTCGAACTTATTTATAGTTAATTGCAATCTGGAAAAATATCAAAAAGTAAATAACTATTTCTATTACATTCCATTAAATTATCGTTAAGGTTAAAATAAGAATGAGGAAAATTATTTGTAACTGGAAGCAAAAACGTACAGTTATTTGCTTGTTATCTATAAAATGACATTAAAAACGTATTACTTGTCACAATCAACAATTGTGTTTTCAACATATATAGACATAAGAAAGTCATGTTAGAATACACATATACATGATTATTTCGTAAGTTAACGAGTAAGGAAAAAATTGATATGCTATCGGATGCATATTTTCTTTTTTTAATCAAAAAATGCCATCTTATCAGCTCCCATTTTCTTCATTTTTCTTGTGAACTAAATTTTTTTTCTATTAAAAAAAGAATAACATAATTACACGAATAATGAACAATTAAATTTTATGTGTATGGGGCTTTGGAATATTTGAAAAATTAGGTAATGATTTTTTGAAAACGCCGAAATACTATTTTGTCTTTTTATTTCATTTTTAAATTTTTTTTCAGAAGTACATTTTTTACATTGCTTTACTCTATTTATAGTTTATATTATGTAGGTCTCTAAAACAGTACTGCGCGTACTGTTGAAAACGCGACAAGTACATTTATAGATTATGTTAATTGTTGAGAAAAAATTGATGAAAAATTCTTCAGGACAACAACTTGTCAAGTTCATCGAATGAGTTTTTGTGTTGTTATGGTAATAATTTTTTTTTTAAAACTTGGCAAAAATTTTGTCCCAAAGAATTTTTCATCCATTTTTTCTCAACAATTACACAATCTGTGAATGTACTTGCCTCGTTTTTAACAATACGCGAGTACTGTTTTTGGGACCTACTAATATTAGTTAATATACTACTATATCCCGACTAGAATTTTTGGTCCAGGCTTGATCAAGCAGTCATGAAGCAACTTGATTACTGTGGTACAGATTGATCAAGCTTCTTGATCAAGACTTGACATCTTGTGTAGACGCTCATCTCAATTAAGTCTTGATCAAGATTTTTTATCAAGGCTTGATCAAGATATTTTGATTAAGGCTAAAATTTGCTAAAATAATCGTAAAAAAATTATTTTACGCTTTTTCACAGTGAATTCTATCTATTTTATACTTTCTACCTCCATTTCGCCCGATTAAATTCACTTTGTCACCTGAAAGATTTTTTTCCGCTGACGGGGTTTGAATCTGCGCCTACCTATCTAACCTGCCTGCATAACGTCGAGCACTCTACCCACTCGGCTATTCTAACACTTTGCAGATTATCATTCAAATTTGCTTCTGTTTTTAAAATTGATGATTGAATATAATAAATAAATATATATGTTGCTTTCGGAGTTTTAAGCTGAAAATCGGTCTAATTTTGTAAAATGAGATCAAAAACGGAATTGTTCATATTACATGGATTTTCATAAATAAATTGAATTTGTTTATGCGAAATAGGGATATTTTCAAAGTTTTAAGCTGAAAATCGGTGGAATTTTGCTAAAGGAGATTAGAAAACGAATTGTTTACATTACGGTGTAAAATAACACCAATTTTCAGCTTAAAACTTTGAAAACATCCCTATTTTGCATAAACAAATTGAATTTCCTTATAAAATTCCATTTAATGTTAATAATTCGTTTTCTAACTTCCTTTTTCAAAATTACACCGATGTTCAGCTTAAATCTTCGAAAACATCCTTATTTTGCATAAACAAATTGAATTTGTTATAAAAATCTATGCAATGTGATCAATTTATTTTCTAAATTCATTTTGTTAAATTACACCGATTTTCAGCTTAAAATTTCTAAAATATCCCTATTTTGCATGAACCAATTGAATTCATTTACAATGTGAACAATTCGATGTTATATTACTATATTAATACTATTGTTATTAATACTTTAATTGTTTCTTATTTATAAACAACAATAACACGCATGAATAAATGAATTGGAAGTAGGTGTATAGTTGGCACATAAATATCGTTTTGAAAAACAATATACAGAAGAACTGTTGTCGAGACCTATACGTATATATGTATGTCGTTAATAAGGATCGTCAGCGTAGTGCACGTATACGGTGACTGGAGTTTGGAGTTGATTCATGCTCGGTATGACGAAAACTTTACCTGCCTCACTTTCGAAAATGCGAGACGGATTACAAGCGAACCGTATGCGGAACGAACGCGCACAGTGAAAAACAGCTTTAATAGGATAATCCAGAACATTGACAACGCTGGAAGAAAAAGCGACATAACGGAGACGAAGAGATAGCCCAGGCGAGGGGAGGAGGCTGGGAGGAAAAGAGAAAATGGAAGTATTTAAACGGATTAAAAGGTAGGATAGGATGGAGCGCGGAGGACACATTGGTTGCACACGTGCGCCTATCGCGGTATCTACTTCCAATGGGGAAATAGTCCTGTGTGCACTCAACCGCGTATTCGTGTGTTTCCAGCCAAGCCCCCCCGTATACCTATTGTTGGATATAAAACATAGTTGGCGATTCTGGCAACGGCAACGAAAAGCTACTCAAACGGAGTTACATAAACTTTATTTCCGGTTGCTCTCTATTTTCCACTGACTCGCGGCTTCGTTTCCTAAATCGCCACAAGCACAAAACAAAAAACCAAAAAAAAAAAAAAGAAAAACAAAAACAAGGCCGAAAAGAAACGAGCTTGGACGAGTTACCGAAATGGGAAATTGTCGACCGCGTTCTGCCGTTTAGTTCCACCTCTTTCATCTCTGCTCTCATAGTTTTCTTTAAACATGCTCGCGAAACTAAATTTTAACGCTCCATCGCTTTGCCGTTTCTGTGTCATAGTTCTGAGACAAATAAAGTTTACTTCACCCGGAAAATGATATTTCGCAGTGTTATGAATATTTTTTTCACGATACGTCGCGAGCACGAAAATATTTGAAAAGTTACTGCAGTAGTTGCTTTATTTTCTTCGCTTTCGAGCAAATCACAGCGTTTGTGTAATTTCGGGAGTCAAATGTTAGAACCGATTTTTTATTTCGTTCCCTTCATTTGGCATTTACTGCACGTACACTCTTTCTTTTTTGGGCAATAGCGCACAGTTTTGCAGAGAAAGGGAGAAGGGAGAAAGGCGTAAAGCTGGACTGGAGGACATTTATTGAAATTCGAGTACTATTGGTGTTGTAGTTCGGAGAGTTTCGAAACTCTCATTGTGATTCGTAAACACGAGTGAGTACGCTGGTGTGCTGGTCGGCTCGCGCTGTTTCCGTCTCTCTTTCTCTTCATTGCGTTACGTCTCGTCTACAGGGCCGAGCTGTGCGATTTCCTTCGTGAATTCTGTATCGGGCTCCATACCCTGGCTCGCCGTTGTATCCAGAAAGCTCAAATAATTATACTAGCCGGTGCGCGAAATGTGAAATTCCACGTACATGTCGAGTCTCGCTGTGTGGTGGCGTTATTCCCTTCGAATCTATTTACCCATGGAGCATAATACACAGCTTGGAGGGTTTATATGCTCGGGGCTAACGTTTCGAGGCTGCGTCCACGAAACCAGTCCTGGCTCTCGTAAAAGTCGAGAGACACCGAGCACGAGGAATATACGTTTTTTCACATGCGCATACATTTCACGAGCTCGATCAACCGAGTGAACGAATCAACTTCGAGGCTATCTTTTGGGATCTATTTTCTCACAAAAAAAGAAATTTTGAAGCAAATTTGTAGTTATTACGGTAACGGAGTTTTTGTTTTAATAAACAGATGAACGAATTAACGTCACGAAAAGTTTTAATACATTCCATACCAAATAATGTCAAGCTCACGGGGCGACCTTCTCCGATTTTTTTTAAAACTTTGAGAATACATTCTCTATGTTACAAAAAAAGTTTTAGTCCTTATTATTATGCAGCCTTTTTGAAGTTATGACTTTTTGAATTTTAGAAAAAATTTTTTTTCAACTTTTTCATCAATTTTTTTGATGTAAAAAATTTTTTTTTGTAGAAAAAAAATTGTTTTTTGTATTTCTTAGCTATTCAATGGAAATATTTATTTTTCACGATACTTCATTTCATCATTAAAGTGAAAAAAAACGATTTTTCTCACGGTGCACCCTCTGTTAGCTTAATTTTCATTTTTTTTTAAAGCTGAAACTTTTTCCCACGAAATATGTGATTTTCACGATGTGCATATTTTTTTGTCAAAATTAAATTAAATATAAATTCTTAATAATTAAACAATTTTTATATTTGAACTTTTTTCGGATGTTAATACAGTTTTGATACAAACATATCCTATGTCATAATCCGTAGACAAGAAACTGCAATGTTTGTGTACCCTTTACCATTTTCAATTGCGAATATCGTACATCTATTACATTTTTATTCTCTTATATCCTCTTCCAACCTCTAGGTAAGCCTAAATGAGAGTTAGCCTATGCTAAATGTATATGCTAAATGTATAGGCTAACTATCAGTTAGGCTTACCTGGAGGTTGGAATAACCCGCCCATAAAGTTGATGCATGGGTGATATGTGAATTTGGTCGTTTTGTCACCGCTTTTCCGCGATTCTGATTGGCTCGCGGTGACGTGACTTCGATAGTTCAATGAGACTAACTTCATTTTTTATGCACTCTGAATTTGGTGGCTAAAATTATATCTGTCAGTTTGAAATGTTAAACATCGAAATGTTATCTTATCGAAACGTCAGTACTCGAAGAAAAGTGCAACTGACTAAAAGTAGCCGGGAAAGATATAATAATATATAATAAAATACATGCAGTTATCGGCATCTAAAAGTAAGTGGTAGCCCAACTTGTATTCTTTAAATTAGTAATCATTTAAAATATAACAAAAATCAAGACTATTGTTTAACAAAATAGAAAATTGGTTATATATAATAATAAAAATATTGATATTTATACTTAAAAGTAGTTTGTTTTCTTAAAACGATTAAAAAGAGAATGTTTTTAACTAGAATATTAAACTAAAAAAAGATATAATTATATAAAATATAAAAATGATAGCTGATGTAATCGTACTACAGACTAATTTTTCATTTATTACAGAATTATATTTAAATTGAATTCACTTCTAAATACAAAGTGTTATAAGTTTTCCAGAAAACATTAAAATCGATTTCCAATTGTGTACGAATGGAAAAAATTCGACGTAGTGCCTCGTTAATAATCGATTTTAGAAAATGAATTTCAATAATGAGAATATGTGATAACCATCAAAGAAAAAATAACACCCGGAGGAAAAATATCAGTTTATTTTAATGTGAAATATTTAGAAGGTATTGCAAAAGAAAATTAAACCGCTTCTGTCAGTATTCGAACACAGTTTGGACAAAAGTTACTTGTACTTTAAAAATAAGTTATATATCATTTCTATTTTGGTTGATTTATTCATATGAATTCATTCGTTACGAGTAATTTTGGATAGTTTATTTTTAAAAAAATAAATTATAATAAAAATGTTTCGTAATCAGTTATTGAAAAAAAAATATACAAGAGTTAGCGCACGCGAAGCGTGCGTTTAGGAGGCCTAGTTGTTAAATAATCTTAATTTGTGATAAAGGTAATACCAACGCTTATATTGTAAAATTATTAGTAGCCCGAGTATACAAATCTTGCAGTGTGCTGTGTAGTTTTTTTCACTTTAATTGGATTTTTAAGGGTCTTCTGTTGCGTATGACGAAAAATGAATATTTCCATTGAAAAGCTGAGAAATTTTCCTACAAAAATTATTTTTTTCCAATTTTTATAAAAAAGTTTTGTACATCGAAGCAATCGACGAATAAATATTTTTTCAAAAATTCAAAAAGTCATAACTTTAAAATGGCTACATAATAAGGGCTAAAACTTTCAGGATATATTTTTTCTAACATAGAGAATATATTCTTAAAGTTTAAATAAAGTCGGAAGGGGTAGCCTCGTGAGCTTGACATGATTTGGTGGATTAACTCATTATGTATCATAAATTCTAAAACGCTGAGAAGTAATTTTGATAAAATTGACTACGAACGACATTGGTGCAGGGATTAAAAAACCAGATGTGAATTAATTTAATTGATAGTTTGTAAACAAAAATTTATTTGATAAAACGCCGAGAATTCATATTTGCGAGTCGAGTAATTGCCAAAATATATAAAAGCAAGCAGAAAACGTAATAGCAGTGAGAACAATGAAAACTTTTGTGATTTTTACAAATTCCGGTCGGAGCTTTGCTACGGTGAAACAATATGGATGTTGAATTAAATTGCAAAGTAACGACATTTTTAACGTATAAAATATTCATGCGAGTAAATAGACGAGTGTGAAGGGTAGAACGCGTTGTGTAAATAACCGTGTGTTGAGAAAACATGGAACAATGGGTGAGCAGGGTTGAAACGGGGGGTGCGAACGAAAGATGGAGAAGCGGGCGAGAGAACGAAAAATGAAATAGCCGTGAAAGATTTGAAGTACGTAGCGAGGAGCGGAGGATAAACCTTTCGAGACGAGGGATGAGCGAAGTAGCACAATGGGGACTTCCTGGCATTTTTGCGACAGGGGTCGTAGGTGAAGGCGCTAAGTGCACCGAGAATCTTCGTGAATGTATACGCCTTGGCATTCAACCGTCTCCCCGTGTGTTCGTGTCTCTGCCTTCGTGTTTGTCTGACATTTTGATTTGTGCTGACAATCACAGCGACTGCTCGCGATTCTCTCGCAGTTCTTCGATCGGCAAGCTCGGAAATGATGGCGAAGGAGATGAAAATATACGAGACGCGAGTCCCAGCCGTTTCTCCGAGACAAAAAGCAGCTGTGCATCGACAGTCGACGCACCGAGAAATTTATAAATCAACACACTTCAGTCAAAAGGAAATACATACTATATACCATAAAAATAAATATCCGGAAAAAGTCTTGTTAGGGAAGAAAAGATGAAAAATGTAAACATGTGTATACAGAAAAGTATACGCTTTGGTTCAAACAATGCACCCTTTATTTTTGTACTTTTCCACTAGAGACTCATTTTAATTCTTCTGTGAATTGGAGCTACGTATTTCATTCATACTCTTCATCATATATTCTGCATAATTTTTTATTGCTTTCTTTTATCTCAACTGTTTCTCTTTTCTGAATGTCGTCAGACATCTCATTATGCTCAAGTTTTGAATTCATACTTTTCTGGCATGTGTATCACTTTTGCATGTGTAAATCTGTATAAAATTAATATAACGTAAATACTTCAACTAATTAATACAGCGAGGAGAAAATGTACTAGTAATTTTGTATTTATTTAAAAATAACTTACCTCAATATTCGTCTATTTAAAAAATTATAATATAGAGCCTTTTTTTAGTTTAATATATTTTTTTATATTATAAAATGATTGAATGACATGATTTTGTACGATAATTTTTTTACAAAAAAAGCCCATAATATTTTACGGGAGTTATACAGATTTATACCTGTAAAGGTGAATTTTTGCACAATTTCAACTTTAATCTTGAATAATTTTTAAATGAGTCAATTTATCGAATTATTACAACAGACCTTTTTTGTAGAGCATCAAATTTCCTACAAAAATATGTAAAGGCATATACATATATAAGCTACTTTCTTATCGAGCTACAAAATTCTGAATGAAAAAATTTTTTTTTCTGTTATTTAAATGGGAAATAAAAAATTGAAAATCGTCACCTCTAAAAAATTTGTTAAAGGGCTGAAATTTGGTGTGGCATCTTTTTTTATCATTCCGAAGATATTAAACGTGTGTCCGCAAAAAAATAAAATTAGTCATTTTTTTGGACCATTCTAATGTATATTTGTTTTTATAATATTATATACAGGACACTCCACGTAGAGATTGGATTCATAATTTATGTTAAAAGATTGCATATGTAATTTTTTTATTCAATTTTTATGAGGTATTGACGATTGATGAAGGTAATAATAATCGATTGATTTGATTTAGGACATTTTGGCAGGTTTCATTGTCTAGAGTCAAACCGTTCGAAAGTGGTAATTGCCCAGTGTCATCTTCCCAAATGTTCTGGTATGTACATTTTTTTGACCCACTCTAATACACTGTAGCGAAATTATTACATTTCGCAAAAGTATTCAACAAAAGTATTCAGTCAGATCCGCGGTCATGGTTGGACAGATGCAGGAAAAAGTGCATTTGTCTAATCATGTGTATTTACTTTCCATGTATAATATCTGAAATTGGCGCTTCAAAATCCGCGCCGAGTACACGCGAGGTGGGAAAAGATTTCTCGAAAACGACGCAGAGTCGCGTTACTGACGCGTTTAAGGTACAACCGCAAAACCGTGTTGAGACAGATTTTCTTAAAAATATACACAGGTCTTCTTGAATGTAATACGAAAACATGTTGTCCAATTTAACAAAGCTTTACCATCTAGAAATCGAGATATTATACATTGAAAGTCGTTGCTTTTTCGAATCTCTCATAAGAGCCCATGTTAAAAGAAGCCATTAAAAAAATAATATCTAAATAACTTCATGGTAAAGCCTTGTCCTATAAGGACAAACTTTTGAATATACTGTCTCGGTTGTACTACCTTAAGGTGATTGGTCTGTAACAGTCAAATCCAAAAGTTTTTCCCGTTTTGATGATGTTTTTCTGATGTTCACAGTGATTTGTGAGATTAAGTTTATTAAGAAAAGTTGTTGCTAATTTATTAAAGAACAACATACTCTGAATTCAAGGTTATCCGAGGTCATGAATACCAGATATACTTGGTATATAATTAACAATTTTTTTACGATAGATTTTTCTGAAAAATGAAATAAAATTTCTTCTATGTTATTTAAAACTCTCTGCAAAATTTTAAGAGACTTCACCGTTTGGAATTCGAGATATTTATTGATGAAAATTGAAATTTTAACACGCGCTCTTATGAAGAGTGCACAAAAAAATGTGATATTTGCCATTAAATATCTTGACTTCTACACGGTGAAACTTCATAAAATTTGGTACACATACGTATATGATCTTAAAGAACGTTTATGCAAAATTTTAACGAAATCTATCGACGTTTATTTTACAGACCAACCACCTTAATTCCCCTTCCTTCGATCGCAAGGAGCTAGGAAGCAGGATCGATAAGCGCAATCGATGAGACGACACTTGGCCAAGGGAAGCTCCAAGATAGGAAACGCTCGACCACCTGAGCGTATTATCATTGTATAGAATTACGGTCTTTCCAATTATTCTTTTGTTAACTCCGCGCTCTAATAAGGATTTGTAATGATTATTAATTGATTAAATATACTAGATATTGTGAGATTTATACGAGCATCGTTATTTTTTGCGTGCAACCTGAGAGAGGTAGAGGGACGATGAAGAACGACACACGCCGATAAATAAGACCAGGGATTACACAGAGGTCTCCCGGAGAAGGTGAGTTTGGAGGTTCTTATTTTATTTTATGACACGCCTTCGAGAGGCTGAACTGTGCCTGTATGTCGGATTCGGTGATATTCAGGTGTAGGGATAAAAAGTTCCTGTCGTCTTCCCCTCAAGCGCTGTATTTCTTTATCCCGGCCTATCGAGTGACCCGTCAACGACAGTATTGCCCAATTTAATTATTTTAATGCGCGAAACTCGTCTTACGCGTCCGTCGGTAGACCGCACTCTCCAAGAGAGAGTAAAAACACAAACATATTATAATTAATTTTTTTTTGTACTCAGCGTCCACGAACCGACCCAAGAGCAAAGTTAGCCAAAGCAAAAAGTCTCGTGATCGTCTGACGTTACAACACAGATACGTGATACGTAGCTAAATTCGTATTTGAGTTGAGATCTGCGCACGAGGCGACGGGGTCCGTTCGCAAATCCCGGGAAGATGAACACCAGGCGTGGCAAACGTCCGAAGCACGCTCGAAGATACGTGTGATACGTGGCTGTCGCAGTTACTCCGCTGATATTGCAACTGAATCATTATCATGCGACTCTGAAACTCGGTAACGAGAGATTCCCTTTCTGGCGTGCAGACGCATCCATCTTGCTGTCGCTTGTGGCGCAAATTCGAAGGCACCTCTTGCACTGCCAACATCACAACAACATCATCATTATCATGGAACTGCTGTCATATATGTTTCCCACAATCTAATACACATTGTCACTCTATTTTCATATTTCTTGACATACCAATATTTCTATATCTCAAAATCTAATATGGTAAGTAAGTTTTCATTGTCACTATCAGAAAAATTCCCACAGAAATGAATGAAGAATTTTATGAGAGAGCTTACCAAATCATTAAAAAATGAGGGAGAGTTATCGTATTTTATTCAGGTATTAAAATAATCATATAAACTACATGTCGAAGTGTTGAAATCAGTTTGGTTAAATCTTTCGGTCCGGCACTTCGAATCATCAATTCGAATTTAACATCCCACTCTCAGACTCCGTGAAGTTTCGCTCTACGTCGTGTCTCGTGTATACGTGAATGCAAATTTGCTTCATTAGGGTATCGAGGAAGGTTCCTTACGGACGTGGCTCGAATACAGGTGGACAGGGCAGATATCCTTAGGCGGTTTCGCACAAATTCCCGAGAACACGATGAATACAGACAATCTAAACTGCTCGACAATTCAAACTCAGAATGAACTGAATATACGTGCCATGTACAGGCTGTTCCAATATTAAACAGAAAAATTATGAGCCTTAAACTGTCCAGAATCCTACTACACAAGTGTGTCAACTGCCCAGTATAGCTATAAAGTATAACGTTAAGAGGATATTCGTATCCGAATGTCAAAATTTCAGGAAAATGCATTAAAACCGGTTAATATATTGAACTTTAGCTATGAATATCTTCTTAACGCTTAATCTAATCGACTAAACACTAGAGAGCATTTTTGAAGATCAGTTAATGTTCTACAAAATAATGTATAGCCTATTTTATTCTGCTTACTACTTAGTGATTTATTATGATGCAAAAATAATGATTTTTTCAATTTTTTAAAATTTAACCTCAAATATCTTTGAAATGGTGAGATTAACGAAAAATTTATAAGAGAGCTTTTTTGTAGAGCGTACAATTTCCTACAAAACCTTAATTATATTTATTTTTCTATAAGTTATAAAATGATGAAAAAAATTTTTTTTTTCAAAATTTATCAAACTTTGAGCTCACATATCTTTGAATTAGTGAGATAAACGAAAAGTTCACAAGAGAACTGTTTTGCAGAGCCTTCAATTTCCTACAAAAATATGGCTTTTAAATTTCTCTAAGTTCAATATTCACCAATATACGAGTATTTTCGTAAGAGATTGATAAAAAATCGAAAATTACGATTCGGGAGTTGTTCCCACCGAAATAATGAGCTAAAACTTGGCGAAAGTTCGTTTTAGATGTCCAGAAACAAGAATATCCCTTGCAAAAAAGAAAAAAAAGTCTTTTTTTGACCTACCCTACTGTGTATTCTTGACTACCGAACTACAGGCCTACTTTGTATTCTTACTCCGTGCTTAGAAGTACATTTATTTCGTTCGTAATAAAACATTTCGTGGCTTCGATTTTAAACGCTCGAGAACGTTTTCAAAATGCATTGGGAACGTTAAGAAAATTTGTCACGCGGTCCTCGAACAGTTACGAAAAGTCGCACCCTTATATGTAGAGTATACTAAATTTTCTATTTTGTAGTTTATTTTATAAAATCAGAATGAAAATTATTTTAAAAATTGTTTAGATTCCTTTTCTGGAAAAAAATTCTTTAATCATTTTTTAGTGATGTATTGTGTCCTGAATATTTTATTGTAAAAATAAAGTTTGGCAAATGCAATGAACTTGTAAAAATTTGGCGATGAAGCAAATTTTTTCATACATTATTCAGATTGACAGTTTCGACAAGGGTAAAATATCATAGCCCGGTTTCTCCTATAAACACTAAACAGTTTACAAGATGCTATTTAGGTTTTAGAAGTGACAAGAATTCAAGCTCGACAAAGGAGACTTTGGAAAATTTTTCCCTGGCAAAAGTGAGTTTCTTATGACAAATTGGTGAATTTTAACCCATATTTCTCTATTTGTCAATTTTTTGCTGTTAACTATCATAAAGGTGAATAGTTTAAGCAAATTTTATTAACAATGTCGATAATTATATTATAGTATCGTTTAAATAATTGAATACGAAAAAAATTGAGTGAAACGTTTTCAAACCTGTATAACTTTTATCATCAAAGTTGTGTACCAAATGGCGAATAAATTATGTGAAAGTAATCTAATATATTGTTGCTTATATATATTCAAGGCAATTAGTATAAAAAATTTCTATAATAAACAATACGTTAAAATTCTATGATTATAAATTTGTTCATTCTGAAACCGAAAACTGAATTATTTTCATATTTGCCACAATTCTTAATATACTTAAAAATATACAAAATTTACCTATTTTTTACTATTTTTTAAATCAATTCAATTCACTCTCGAATCGTTTACAATAAAGTGTGTGCGAGAGAAAGATAGAGAGATAAATCCGTGATAAGATCGGAAGAATAAAGTGAGATAAAAAAGGAGCTAACCTATTTATCCATTTTTTTTTCAGCGACACATAGTGAGGAAAGAGATTGGAAAAAAGCGGCTTGCAGATACGTACGTGGAATACGGTAAACGTCAATGTTTTATACATATACATATTTGTGTATACGTATAACGCTTTTACGGTCTGTTTCGGGATGTTTCTCTCTCGCGGGGGTTCATACCGCGATAAACTCAGAGCCGTATCAGTGGTAACAAAGCTCGAGCGTTTCCGAGCTTCAGAATGAATGGCCCGACTGGCATAACTAAGAGCCTGAAAGACTCGCGGGAGAAGCGCACAAAAAGCGAATGACGTTGTCGAAAAAAAAAACACGTGCCATGGTACGGAGCAATCGCAGGATTGCGCTCGGCCTAAAGATACGTAAGGGTGTTGAAAGAGATTTTTGTGTTTGTATAGACGCGACATAACCAGGTCATCAGGTCTGCCGCAATATCTGTCGGCCGGCAGACGATACGAGCGCGCTAAAACCGAGTTCCCGCTATTCTCGCACCGTCCCAGCCAGCTCCAATTTTTTTTTCTCTTCGTTTTCAATATTTCCTGCGCAGTGATTCGCGGAATGGCTCACGTCGCGCACTGTCGATAAAAAAAATGACGTGAGAATTCGGTGCTAAATGGTCGAATTTCATCGGTCATTTACACCCTCTGACGTTTGGGTATTTATCTCTCGCGTTTTCATTTATTTTTACATCATTTGAGAAAAAAAATGTAGCGAGCGAGCGAAATGATCGAGGACAGCAAACAATTTTACTACTATATTGTTCGCTGGTAATTGAAGTGTGCAATGCTGGAGATTCGGAGAAAAAGAAAAGCAGATGAATACAGAGTGAAGGATGATGAGGAAAGGTTTGCGATCGGAGAGGGTTCTTTCGGTTGTCAAAGAGCTTCTTCGGGGACGATGAACAGAGAGAGAGCTCGCGCAGGATACTACCCAAATAGCGTTTCTTTCGCTTCACGCTCCCGACGTTCTTTAGGCAATTAGATTCGAGCGATCTTCCGCCTTTTCCTTCTCGACAATTACTTTTCCACCCTGAAGGTATTGGCAAGGGAAGACGAAAGAGTGAGGAAAGTTAGAAGGGTCTAATCGTTTTTTTCTCTTTCTTTTAACGCCAATATAGAAGAAATTCGAATCAATCGACGAGGGCTCGTCATATACAGGGTACGAGGGTTCGTCTGAACGAACTTTTTATCTCTTTTGTGAATTTCTGCAAGCCGTTTGGTACGAGTTGGATAAACTTGTTCATGACAGGAAGAGAACTCTGAAATTGTTTCATAAGAAAAAAATCATAAGAATAGTCCTTAGCAGAGAACTAACGAATATAACTTATTAAATATATATTCTATTATTATTCGACATTTCAAATAGTTTTCAGATTCGTCTTTATACAAAAAAAGCTGAAAAGTAAATTTTCTGATGTATAAAATTGTATTTTGTGAATCCGATCCTTTTTTTGTCATTCTCTGTTTCTCTTTACTTTTGTAAAAATCTGTATCAGTCTGTCTTTCTCGCCAGTATCTGCTTTTACGAGTAAGATCTCGGGCTCTCGACAAACTTTTTTTATATTATACTTCTTTCAGTAGATTTTTTTGCACGAACGGAGATGACACGGGGTGATTACCGTGGGCTTCGATACGAGCCAGCCCCTCCGTTTCAATAACGAGACGAGAATCGACAGGCTAAACGGAAAAAGAGTCGTATATTCGTTTCATCAGAAATAATTTGTCTTCATCTCCTTCCACTCTGGCGAAAAGAACGAGAAAAGCCCAGGAGCGAATTGAAATCGAAAGGGCAAGATCGGTATAAATGTGATATAAATAATTTTCACTGTGCAAGACGCTTTGAAATTATGATAAAATAAATAAAAACGATAATGATGTGCAAAATTTTTCGAGATGCGGGTACGAGTAGCTTGAACTTTGAATGATTATATAGGTCTGGAGGGTGATGAAATAAAGCAATTTTTGTTTTGTTTTTATTAAAATTGTTCATTCGTTAGAATTATTTAAAAGTCCATTTATCGGAAAACACAAAAGAAAAATTGAATTCTTATTGACCATTAAGTTTTAATTAAATGTTGAATAGTTCAATAGTTCCCATATAAGAATCGTCAATTGTCTTTGAAATAATCAGTTCGCAGAATGCTCGTGGAATAAAAAACTTAATTTAATTTTTTTCTTGCCAACGCTTGCGGAAGATAGAATGGGAATAAGGTCATATCTTATAAAAATCTTTTTCCCTTTGGTGATAACTGTGAAGAAAGTTAGACGGTGAAAATGTGAATAAGTTAACGGGGAAAAAGATGAAACGTTGGGAGAGCGGGATTTAAGAGCACGGGAGTAAAAAGTGAAATGTTTTCTTTTTTTTTCTTCTTTTTTTTGATACGAGCAGAACTTCTCTTACAGATCACTCGTTCTCATTTGCGTTATACGGCCAATTAAGTTCTAGGTGACGATTCTCTATCTTGCTCGGTGGATACAGCGCGAAATCCAGGACATCCGAAGCAGTGATATGGGAGATACGGAGCGTGGAAACTTCACGGGTAGAGATGGATAAAGAGCCTCGAGTAATATAAGAGATTCGGAATCAACGTTGCAAGAGAGCACGAAGTGACTGGTGGTAGCTGCGCTGCTTTTGCTGATTCTCCTTCCTCTCTAAGCGGTCCTCCATCAAGTCCTCCTCTTTCGTCTTCATCTCTCGTGACTGAAGAGCCAGGATAATTAAAATAAGAGCTTTGCAGTTTCGCTGAGGCTGAATGCTGTCACGCTCGAGTGGTTAACCTCACTGGGATCCGAAGACATCTTAGCCTTGCCAACTTGAGCATTTTCTTCCTTCTCTCTTCCCATCTCCATCTCTTTCTAGTCTTTTGTCACTCTTCGTTTTTCCACTTCCATTTTCATATCTATATACATACGCCCCATTCTTCTCTCCATCTCTCTTCGGGTTAGATACCAACTACATGTACGTATAAGCCTTAACCATTTACATGCAACAACTCGGCGGTAGCGACTCCAACTCTTCCCGAATATGTGCTATTTTACATCCAACCGAGTATCTTCCTCTCAAGACGGGAACAACGTTTATTTACGCTTACTGCCAGGTGTCGTGATAACACCAACGATAATGATGAAAATTTTACGGGAAACACGGAACAGGCAAGTATATGTACCTACTTCAGTGCAGACACACAGAATTTTCCGACGAGATCATACAAGCTAAGTAATTTGATGCGATTTATGGTGCTTTTGTTTTTCTCTAGTTCCCTATCGAAACTGTTTTCGTAACTTTCTTGCACTAGTTGAATGTATTGCTTTCAGTATTCCTATCGGGTTCTTCGCATGTAAATGCTCTTTTTTCAGTTTTATAATTTTAAGTCTTACCTTAAAAGTTATCTTAAGACGATGCCGCAGATTTCAGGCAGTTGGAAAATGCGATTGGTTCAAACTTCTTTAATTCTTTGTCAATGAGAATAATATTTGTTTAGCCCACGCAGATTAATGGCAAAAATGGGCTGATCTCTGGATTTTTATGAAATATCAATAATTTGCATGTTTTAGCGAATCGCGTTTCGTGTCACGTGGTACATCTACGGCATCACCTTAAGTAATGTTATGTAGTTATGGTGGCTCATCAGTGACAATGCTAGTCAGAAAACTTTATAAGACGTATCGTAAAATCTTTCAAAATACTGTACGTAAATAAAAATTATGAATTTTGATGATGTTTCATTTGATATTTTATTAATAAGCAGCAGACAGCAGAACTATCCTTTTTGTTTTTGAAAAATGTCAATGACAACCCAGGATAACCAAAAAACAATGTTTTTTTCCCAAATTCACAGTCTATTTCTTACTATTAAATTTTTTAATCAAATGACAATGTTAAGTTTGCATGGTTATCTATGATAAAAATTAGCGTTATCAAATTATTATGTTATTAATAGTATCATTAGAAATGGGCTCTGCTCTGTATTTTTTGCCCGTTTTGGATCGTTTTCAAATGAAATTTTCGAAAAAAATCGTTGGAATACTTGACATATTATCTTGCCGTTCTCCAATTTTGAACAACATCTCCATGTACTATCTCATATTCGATGAAAATATTATAATCTCCCATGAAAGCATTATTAAAATACAAATTTTGATCAGTTCGTTTGCAATAATTTACCTGGCCACTGACCCTAAAATTTTCAAGTTTTGTTTGCTACGTCTTAAATAATACCCTCTCAAAATTTTATCTACATCTCCCGTTTTTTAATTCATCAATGACCCATCTTAAGCCAAAGGATGAGTCTAAGCGATTTTCATGCGAATTTACACAATAATTAAGTGCTTAGTGGAGACTACGGGAATTTTTTCATAAAAAGAGATTCATTCTTTAGTAATGGTGTTGATTATTGTTAGGTACACTGAGAGAAAAGTATAGTAGATATTACTATACAAAAGTGATAACTGTATTGACCCATTATTATTGAACTAATTACATTTTATTCAGATCCTATACTTATAATTCATATAGTTGTCACTTTATAGTAAAATTTACTATCGTGATTTATCCTAGTATGAAATTCGGGAAATTAAATTTTTTTGGTCATTATTGTGTGGTATTGAATAAAAAATAAATAGCCAAAGAGTTTTGAAAGTTCGCTTTTTACTCTCTACATGGTTTTCAATAATTGCACTTTTTTCAAAAAAAAATTGATTTTCAGATACTATAAAATACATCGATATATAAATATATGCGTTTGTAAAGTTTGATTGAAAATTGGAAATTTATGTCAAATATGTGACAAGATATTAATTTTGAAAAAAAAAAAAAAAATATATATATATATATATATATCACAAGTATTCATTTGGAAAAATGAATGAACGTATGTAGAATATGAAGGTCGTTTATTAAAATTCATTTCTGGAAATTGAATCTTTTTTGGGCGCAAGGCAGAATATTGGGTACAAATGAATCGGTACGGGGAGGGCTCGTATGGCAATTATATATGCAGAGTTGGAAGAAAGCGAGTGTGTCTGTGTGTGGAGTCTGGTTCATACGACGAGGCAATATGAGAGCCCACCGCGTCTCATGTTAGTCTGATTACTCTCTCGTAGAGCCAGATGTGTGGCTTGTTGTTTCTACTCAGATAACAACGAATGTTAAGCTTCATCCCGTAAGCTCGGTGGATGTGTGGGTCTACTACCCCCTAGGGTAATGCGCCTAGGCTCTGTACACTCATACCGAGATCCATCTCTTTCTCACTCAACGCTTTCTCTTCTCGGTTATACCTCGGCTCTTCCCACCATTATGACTCCTCACTCGTAATGCATCTCTCCCGGTGTAAACTCCTATCCAATTAAAGCTACAAGCCAACGAGAAATGGAGATAGACAAACTCATAGACTCCGCTGCAATACACGCCCGAATACACGTCAACTAATTCAGCAGTCTTTTGTCTACGTACGGGTACGCTTTTGTGAATAAATATAAAGATACGAGCACTGTTTCTATCGGAGTTCTCGTGTATTACAACCCGTATCTTCCACTTAACAACTTCTCCTCGTTTAATTATTTCCTTTTTCACGCATCTTCGAGTTGTTTTATCGCTGCTCTCATTCGCCTATCTGCCCACACATTAAACTTTCATTTTGCTTTAAATTATACGATATATTTTTTTTTACATGTACATTTCGAGACAATGAGAGAGTAAATTTTACGATACTATCTTTTGAGAACCACTGTGAACAGTTCTACATTATTTTTTTTTTCATTTTTTCTGGTTGCTTGAACGATTGCCAAAAAAGGAGAAGAGGTAAAAAAAATCGAAGCACCGTTATCACTTTGGTTATTTCATTCGTTTTTACGATAGCAAAGTTCACAGTTATGGCTGGTGCCATCACTGCGTGCAAACACCAAAACAGAGCAGTAAAGTGAGGAAATTTTTGTTCATTGACGAAGGAAGGAAGAAAGCAGGGGCGCGAAAGGAAGAGAGTAAAATTTTTTTCGAATTTACGCAAGAGGGAAAGAGAGGAAAGACGTGGAAGAAGAAGAAAGAGGTTCGTTTTACGAGAGGTCGTTTCGATGATGGTGCCGAACGATTTTCTACTTCGATCGTATTGGTGCATATAGCTCTATATGATACGAATGTACATTGCCATAAACGAACTCGGAGCATTGTCAGGATGATCTTTTCGCAAGTTTCGCCTTCGCTAATCTATATTCCGATGCTCAGTGGCTGCATCTCCTCACTCGTTTTCATCGAACGATTTTTGTCATTTCGAGCAAAGGTCAACGAGCTAAATCTAAGCGAATTTCTAAGTATCCTATTTCGTTGTTTTTTACAAATAAAATATAAGAGTGCGGAATGAAAAGTGTCACGGGTTCTTTAACGACTAAAGCGAAAGGCAGTGTTTGAGATGACAACGTTTTAATTTTTTTGCATCAAAAAATAAACATTTTTATCTCAATTTTCAGCAGGTCTGAGTTGTACGTGAAAATGAGAGGGTAAGGGAGAACATGCATGTATTTTTCTTTTGCGTCCAGTCAGTTTAAAATGAAATTGATACGAATGGGAATTCTTTTTCGTGGATGTACCGGACCACGACTAATAGTGGACACGGTTGGGTGCAACGAGATATCATCATGGGATTACACAACGCGAAACGGAGTAAGCTCTGCCTCACAATATCCTTGGGCGAGGGGTCGACCTATAACCTGACACGAACCTAAGCGGAAGCGGGTTGACTCACTCGCTTTCCCACCTTCTACCTCTTCACGTTTGGCTATCTCATGGGAGCTACTGTGTAACGTTCGATAAGCGACGAAGTTGAGGGAGAAAGAGAAAAGGCGGAACGTATCGTGATCATCCAGAAGGAGAGCTTTCCCTCAGCGACGAAGAAAAACTTTCAGAGAAAACCATTCATCCAGCTTTGATGTTTGCAGCATTTATGGTTCTGTCAGCCATAGCTTTCACACACAATTTGCCTTTAGTGAAAGATACTTTTATCGACGTTTACATAATCGATGTTATTTAATTTACTGTTCTGTGCATCAGATACAGATCTTAGTATCTGTTTATTTGTCTTTGTCAGATTGTCGTTGTCTTTTAAAAAGTTACTTTTGTCTGAAAAACGAAAAAAAATAGGTTGAAACCCATTTAGAGATAATTTATTAGCCGATAAACCCATCATTCGCATTGATGCTAAATAAAGCGTGTATTTGTATAGTATATTGAGTGTAAATGCTCAAAATTAAATAACACATGGAAATTGTCGGTTCTCAATCTACATACACTGGCTTTTATTGTTTCTCTCCAGTCATCCACATTTGCGTTGGTGGAATCCAATAATTCATTCTGCTTCATTACTCTTTACACTCTCTGAGTTTTCAATCACATCAAATCGAGCTATCGATGCAATTGGTGTATTTACATTTTTGGACTTTTTAAATTTGAAAAAGGAATAAGGGTGAGGATTTGATTATTGTACGATTTATGGAGAAAAAGGATTTGAAATTCGACATTGGAAAGTTAACTGGATTTCGGGCTTACTCGAAATACTCTGTCTCAATTTAGGAATAAGGACACATTTTACCGACGTTTCATTTTTTCTTTCTCCAGCTGAATCGTGGGTCGAGTATAGGATTTTGTTACTTTTCACTCTCGAAGAATCACGAGCGCGAATCGAGAGCACCCATGGAGGTCGGGATCGTATTAGCCGCAGCTTCTCTTGAGAAATTCAGGTATGTATCGGAAAAAACACGGACCAGAGCGGAGAAGAAAGTTTGCGGGATTACAAATCGAAGGATATTGGGCAGAACCGGCTGCTGACCTGAAACGACCCTCAAGCGGATTGGATAAATTCGATCAGCGTACTGCCGCGCAAATGTTATCGATAATCCTCAGATTCTTTTGCCAAGCGGTGAAACAGGTGCTGCTATATAGACATTGCCGAGTGTACAATAAAACATTGGAAAAGTTGGTGAACAGCGTTCGAGAGAAGAGTGACAGGCGAATAAAAAAAGCCCTTGCTGCCTTTCGACCAGCGTCTCGAGCACGCCTACAAACATTCAATACTGTCTGTCGACAGTGTGTATAGCATTGACGATACGTGCACATCCGTCCGCGCAGGATGTAGATAGGAGGTCGTAAATTTTCAACGACTGAGCGGAAACCCCTTCGAGATCCATACACTATCCCCGTTGAACTTGTTATCCGAGCTAGATAGCTTATTAAAGTTTCAAATAAAATACCTTTCTACATTTTTTTCATGCTCTTTTCCATTAGCTTGAAAAATGTCCACTCTTAGATTATTTAACGCTCTCTTTTTTTGTTTTATGCTACTTTCAATAAGTTTTCGCATGTTTTAGTTAATAACAATTTTTGTTTGTTAATAATTCGAAAAAAGATGGATTTTTGTGTTTTTTTTTAAATGAAAAATGGGGCATATACCATTATTCCTTTACGAATTAGATCTGTCTACTGTGAAAACGAGAATCCATTCATTTACTTAACAGCATGAAATCTCACATTTGGCAGAGAAAGCCATTCCCCAATGGTGCAGCCTCCATTTCACCGGGCATTGTACCAACACACGAATACCTAAGTCAGTACCGTCTGTGTGCCTGTGAAACTGAGCTAGAGTGGCGTGTGACGTTAATAGAATAATTAAGCGTTTAGCATTCGTGTTCCGGCAGCACTCAGGACCACCGGAGACGATCTTTGTCCTCCTTGCTCGTTCCACTTCCCTTATACGCCGGATCATACTGAAATTTCTATCATACATACATCAAAAACACACCCCTTCAAGGAAATGTTACCAAAAAGGAAATAATTAAAACGATATATAGGCAAATTTACAAATGGAGAATTGATCGTGATTCAGTTTTTACATTATTTTTGCTTGTCTGCACGTATTTTTGCATTACACACATACGGCATGAATGGTCGAGGTCTGATTTGTTTTTAGATTGATCATTCCACCTCCGAGTGATTTTAGCATGAACTTCAATCATATGAAATATACGTACTGCCAATTTGCATACCAATTATTATATTATAGCTCTCGAAAATGAAGTTGAGTGGATCTAGGGTGCACCACGTGTATTCACACAGAAATAGAGATATTTTACTCACAAAAAGTATAAAAAAATAACGAGTGAACTGTATTTTTCTCTTCCTGAAAAGGCGTCTCCGGAAGATCGAAAATGTTAAATTGAATCTTTCAAGTATTGTCTGAAATCAAGTAATATGTCTCTACACGAGCAAAAAATAGAAAAAAGTCACGAAATTGTATTTTTAGAAAAATAATATCCGTAAGAAGGTTCAGTTTGAGATCCGAGTATAGCAATAGTTTTCGTAGACAGGAAAGCGGATATTCAATACGGATGTTTTCACATCTATCCTCCAGTATCCCAGAGTCCGTAGGTTACACCAAGTCCAAACACCTGCACCGTCCAAGACACACTGGAGGACGAGGCTAACGGGGTTTGTTTTACTCGTTAGCGCGACGGGAGCTTTGCTCTCTGGGAGCTTATTAGATTTTCCAAGGAGGAAATAGAGCAAGATCGAGCGAGACGGGGAGCTTAAATTAGTGGGTATTGAAAGGGGATGGAAGCTATTCTAGAGGACGAAGTCTCGAGACGGCTACGGGGACCCTCCTCGTCTTCCCCAGAATTCCCCTTGGCGCAGCCCAGGGCCAGCTCTAGTATCCAGTTGGACCATAAACCCAAGCACAAATACAAACAGCCTGATTGCCCTCGAAGCTTCCCATCCGGTTGTAACTAGTGATTAAACAGGCTAATCTGCACTCGCTATATCTCGATGTAGACGAGACAAGGAGTAAGCAGAGAATGCGCGAATTAAAGGCGCCATATGTTCCCTGTCCTTCGGAGTTTCTCTATCGAGTGTTAACCCGTGTTATTGCACGCCGTTGTTCGACGATGATGCTACAGATTCACACGTCTATCTTCATAGAGCTCATGATGCTTTCGATCTGTTACCCAGGCACATCTGGCGGTTTGATTAAGATCTCGATAGTTTCAATCTTGTGACTTGATGTTATGATGGATGGTACAGTTTGCTAAATTTTATGCTTTCCTCTGTACACTACATGTGAGCAAAGAAATTTTACATAATGTATGCATAAAAGATTTTCGAGAAGTATCACATAAGAAAGAATTTTTGCTAATATTTGTATTTGATAATGTGGTATGGAAGCAGTAAGAATAATTTAGGTATGCTAAGGTCAACAGGGAGATTTACATAAAAGACAATGTCTACGTTGTGAACGAATCATCGCGATGGGGAACCGACTGAATTCTTCGAGATGTATCTCCGAGCTGTACGAAGATTATGTTTGGCGTGGTTCATGAAAATTCATGAGTTCCTCAGCATCTTGACATTCGGCTAGTTTCCTCCGGATTTCCCTGATCCCTTCCTTTCCCTTCCAGCGGCTTCCCTGTTCTACCACTGCAACCTCGACATCAACTAATGTTTTCTGGCTTCTAAGCTCTTCGTTCTCATCCCCGGAGTTTCAAACTCAAACACGGGCTTAACCTCCGGATTCACTCTTGACAATATGCTCCACTGTAGACAAATTCCATTCGACAAGGTCTAATTCACAATAACACTTACATCAGAATGCAATAACTTCATCGCTAGAATATATATGCGGTCATGTATTGTATCACAATAAAATTTTTCCAGTTCTATTAGCAATTTGGGAATTATTCTCAAATGGGTAAAATCTCGTCTTGAATATATTGCAGCAAGCGTAATTGGTATTTATTATGAGAAAATTGAAAAAAAAGTTTGAAGTTAATCAGTTTCTCTTGGTAACCGACAGTGGACACATCACTGGCAACTGGTGCACTTCTGGTCGTACTCTTGCACCAGTGGTACTTGGGTTTTGCAGTATATTCTGGTGGTTCCCTTGTGAGCTGTAACTACGGGCTAGTATGCTTCATGCAGTATAAAGAAAGCAGGTACTCCCGGCAGAAGTCCTGTACTAGACATCTTTGAACTCTCGACTCGTAACCTTAACCAAGATCTTTCTCCCACATCGAATGTGCTCGCAAAGATTTATGCTTGATATCAAACTTTCGTGTGTTTTACTACTTTGAGACTTTCCAGTATAGGTAGTTTACAACAAGCGTCTTAGATGAGCTGCAATCGGTTTTCACAGTTTAAGGATATCTATCAAAAATGTTGATTTAAAGAAAAATTTATGATTTTGGGATCAATCGAGTAGATGCGAGAACACAATTATTTTCATTATTTTTAAAAAGAAATTGTTTTGCACATGAGTGACTTTTTATAAAAATTATTTATTGCATTCATTAAACATTTTTAAACCTGTAGGATAAAGAAAAACTTGAGGTTTTGGGTCTTTTGTATTAATTATTAACGATAAATGCATGATGATAAAACGTTACCCACAGCTCTATTATAGTAATACGTCAAGCATTTACAGGTTTCCTAACCTTAATCAAAACAACGACTTTAATAAAATTTTTAACGTTACTAAATATACTTTTTGAATCACCACGATAATTCTTAATTTTTAAAAATTTAACTCTATATTTTAGTATTCACTAATTGCAGTAAAAAGCACGTTCAAAAAATATTTTTAAAAAGTATTCAACTTGACTTGGAAGGCACTCTTAAAAATTCTTCATACAGCTATAAGTGGTCACTTTTTGACGAAATCTGCTTCTTGCTACGTAAAACATCTCACGTTACTATGATGAAAATTGAAGGGAGTTGTAAATATTTCATGCGTCATATTTGAGTATTCGTCTGAGGGATTAAAAAATATTCTCAGTTGATATTTCCAGTCGAGAAAGTACAGAAACGCGGTTGAGTAAGCAAAGGAAAGATTGAGAAAGGTGGAGCATGGAAAGAAAGAGAAAAAGAGAAAAACGAGGGAGAGATTGAGATTAAATCGTTCACTTTTAACTTTTTCAGTAACAAGGTAGAGGTCGCTTGAAATGGTCCCTCTTGGATCCTGCACTCCAACGATTTACATCGCAACGTTTGTCATTGTCCGAGTACGATTGAATACCGGTGGCCTCGCGCTGAGTCAAGAGTGCAACCCGGTAGAAACTCTCATAGTCGCATTGCTCGAGAGCTCTTGGGATCGTGCCTCCAGTACGCCGACGACACTGTACAATGCTCGCTTTTCTCTTGTTTCCGCTTCGTTCTCCTTTTTTCTCTTGTGCGCCTTACCGTGATGGTTTTTTCTTTTTATTTCTTTCTCTTTTCTCTCTAGCTACTTTATCGTCGAATGTGCATGTTCAATGAGAAATTTGTTCCTTTTACCAGTAAACTCTGTTCAGAATTTGAACCCTATTCACTCATTAAAAAAAATCATCCATTGCTCACATCAGGTTCAGGTTCTCAGGCTTATTGTAGGCAAAGTTTTAACTTGAAAACTTCTAAAAAAGTGTCTAATAATATAGGAAAATGAAACCAATTTTTTTTCCATAAATTGTATTTAAGAATGTTTAAAAAATCTAGGATATTTGAAAGTCAAAAAAGGATAATATCTTTAGTTATTCTTGATTAAAATTCGATTTGTATATCTCGATGTTTCTTTTAATGGATCAGATATCAATTGAAATTTCTTATTGAACATTTTTTATACAGTTTTCCCTTTGACAGGTTCTCACTAAATGAATACGTAAAAGAATTTTAATGTTTCAAAGCGTTCAACTGCACTGACTTTGGCTCATGAGTATTTTGTAAGACGTTGAATTTCACTATCCCATTTAGCATCTTCGAGTAAGTAAAGCATTGAGAGTTAAGCTATTATTCGTGTACCAGATATTTAATGTTCCAATACAAAATAATATTATATTTGATAGAATCAGCGATTTCGAAATTTGTCCTGCTCTGTTTGGTGGAATATATATGCGCATGGTAGTTGGCAGAAATAGCCGGTGAAGTTTCTTGAACGTTAGCAGAGGTGATGGTAGTTGTGGTTGCGACTCGTGAAACACTTTGGGCTATAGAGTAAAGCTTGCTGAGGTAAACCAGAGGTATTAGAAGCGTCCGTAATGGCAAGAGGGTTATACAGGTTCGGAAAAGCTCCTGCAGGAAACGAAGACATGGAACGTTTCGCATAATTGGTTTGAGATGGGCACGATTCAACGTTCGTTTCGAAAGGACAGTAATTGAATTAATTAAGCAGGAAGAATTTTAAGCGTGATTATACTAAAGGTGGAATTCAGGATGAGTAAAGGGAAGAAGCAACGAATGTAGAGGAAAGGTATTGAGAGGAAGAAAAGACGAGCATCAGGAGAATGGATAGATGAAGGACGAGGGTTCCGTACGGAGCTTGGGAAAACAAGGGAAGGATGGTGACCGAGAGAAGGAAGGAATGTATAGGAAAGCATGGACGTCGGAAGCAGAGTGGGCGCGCGATCACACACAGACTAACTAGCAATCAGGAAGCTGTCGGCCAAGTTTTGCCAGCAGTTTCCGTCTCTCGAGCTGGCTCAACTAAATCCCGCAGAACAACCTGCGCGCAATGGAACGATGAAGCCTTGGGCGATCCGTCTTTAAATATAATAAATGCTACATGCATTTCTATACATATATACAAATATTACATGCATTTCGTGTACATATATTTATTGAAATAAATGACTGTGTCTACGACGTTCTAACGGTGCAAGTCGTTTAGAACTCAATTTCATAATGTCAAATGCATTACGTTATACATTCAAATAGAGTTTCTCGGATAGATTTTCAATGTATATATAGAAACGGTTTCCAATGGAAATTTAGCATACTAATCGAGGGATAAAAA
>JAPYYW010002272.1:0-21566 GCA_030522545.1 Cremastinae sp. A BG-2022a | reverse complement strand
GAGTAGAGATTAGCCAAAAGTCAATGCGCTCCGCATAATACACGCTCTATTCCGATGAATCGATTAGAGGCCTCATGTCTTTTTTAATATAGATATAGTATATGTATTTATATGCCTATATACGGTACGAACTTATTAAGACGCTTTTTTTTAATATTAAAAAATTTTGTAGCTTTTTACGTTTATCACATTGTATAATATTCATATGAGCAATTCCAGAACAATTCGATGAGTATTTCATGACAACCCCTTAGATTAAAAAATTTTTTTAATGTTATATGTTATTGCACAGATGTGACTGCGGAAATTTTTTTTCGATACGAAGTTATGTGAATCCCATCTGCTGTCGAAGCTCAAAAATTTTGTTTTTTTTACGCTAAATGTGTTATAAATTTTAAAAAAATGTAAACTTCTAACTTTTAACATATTATAGTTTTGTTAATAATAATAAAACGCTTAACAATGTTCCAGATTGTTTTTAAATTTATTATATATGTATTTTGGCAAATCTTGATCGCTTTTCCAAGAATAATATTTATTAATGTACTTGATGGATAATCATAACCCCTCTATTATCTATCAAATTATCTGTTACTCGTAAGTCATAAATGCATAATGATATCTCAAAAAGTGTAAAGTCCCATGAATAATACGCAAGTTTAGTTGTTTGAAAAATATTACGTCAAAATTCTCATCGAATGTCTATGTATATAAATTTTTACATTATTTTTTCTATCTTGAGGTAGTTATACTGTGATTTTATGGTAAAAGCTCAAATGACTGGCCCAAGTGTCGATAAGTTAAAAAACCTTGAAAATGAAATTTTCTAGAGTTCCTTTGACAGGGGATAAAGTGCAGCATATAACGCGACAATGCATACATACATGCAACTAGAGTAAAGATCGAGCTGCAACGCCAAAAATAAAGTCGGCTTGTTTGCGCAAAGTCCAATTTGAGGGTCGGTGAGAAAAGATATATTCTCCAAATATTTTGACATTCCGTGCGCGCTCGGAACATCTGTACGCTCGAACGGACGGGAATTCTCCGTTTTATCATTTTCTCCCTGAAAAACGCATTTTTTTCATCCTCCCCTATTTTTCAGACTTCCTATTTAATCTCGTCGCAACGATGCGCCGGTGAAATTTAATAAGAGAAAATTATTTGCTTCTTGCTCGTCTCCGCCCGTGCGGAAAAAAAGTGTGAGAGCGAGGATTTTGCGAAATCCAATAATTTCGCTCATTCCACGAAAAAGAGACGACGGAAAAATTTGCTCAAATGCCACAGAGGGTCTCGTGAAATTTCTCGGCTTTTGGTATACAGAAAAGTCGGGTACGTGGACAAGATCGCGAAGGAGAAAATTTCACCCAGAAAAAAAAAGAATAAAGAGGAGAAGAAGAAGAAGAAAAAGAAAAGACACTGTGTGATGCCACAAAATTCTTGGCCATCGGAGGAATTTTTTCCGAGGAGAAATTCACAGAATGGATGAGTTTGATAAGAATTTTAGGCAATTCCCTCGGAAGCAGTTTGGACGCTTGTTTATCTATATAAAAAAAATGGTCAGAGATAAATTTAGATTTGTCGAGTAGACTTAAATAATACGCATAGTCACCGATCCCTACTATATATGTATCGTATACACACATATATCGATTACTTATTGAATAAAGTGAATAAGGAGTGATATATTGAGATACTGATAAAAAGTAGATAGAAATACGGATAAATAAAATAAAAATGGAAAAGAGAGAGGGTATATATATATATATATATATATAGAAGCGCCTGCTTTAAAAATTTCAAGTAGTTGGTCTGTAAAATAAGCGTCGATAGATTTCGTTAAAATTTTTCATAAACTTTCTTTAACATTATATACATATGTGTACCAAATTTTGCGAGGTTTCATCATACGGAAGTTGAGACATTTCATGACAAATATCTAAATGTATCTAATGAAAAATATCTGCTCCTAAAATTTTACAGAGTTTTATATAACATAGAAGAAACTTTATTTAATTTAAAAAAAAATCTATCGTAACAAATTTGTTAATTATATACCAAGTATATCTATATAGTATTTCTGTCCTCAGATAACCTTGAATTCTTCTTTTTTAACTTTTTTAATAAACTTAATAAACTTAATCTCGCAAATCACTGTGAACGTCAGAAAAACGTTTTAAAAACAGGAGAAACTTTTGAATTTGACTGTCACAGACCAACCACCTTGATTAGTTTAAAACGCGCGCGGTCAAATTTATAAATGCGAAACATCAGATTATGAACGTTATTAAAAAAAAAAAGAAAGAAATGAAGTTTGGAAAGAAAGATTGAGTTGCGTCTTGTGAATGACGTCACTTGGGAATAACGCGAGAGATGAGGGATCTTATTCTTTCTCTCTCGGAGCCCGCGAGTTCATATCGATCGAGCGTAACTACATTGTGCGGTATAGCAACGCCGAGCGAGCGCCGGGGGGTGGGAAACCACTTAATTTTTTTCCAACGCGATGATCAAAATGATGATCGTCTTACCGTCACTGATGCTACATATTCGACGTACTTTTTTTTTCAATGTTGAGCCAGACGGAAGGAGGTAGAAGAGTCACCGCGACGATGCGACTGAAAAAAATGAGAACCCTTACAGGCGCTCTCGTTTCCATTTGTCACGGAAATTTTTGGCGGATAATCGCTCCAAAGAGGCTATGGCATTGTTTCGCATCTCGGGCACATTATTTCAGCGAATCAGACGTGTAATATTCTCCGTCAAATGACAAAAGATTCACTCAGCTCCGGGGATTTTCTTACCAATTTGTGAAAAGCTCAGTGGATTAATGAAATCCGCTTCTCATGCGTCTCGCTCCGGGAAGATTTCTCGTGCCGCGCTTGTTCGCAACGTGGATTCGTGACGGATCGAAACGATTATTCTGCACCCTCGCACTCACGTCGTCAGAATATTTCTCTCGCGCGAGTGCGTCCAGGCACGTGTGCGCGGGCGAAAAATCATCACGAAACAGATGGTGAGATTTTATACAAAAATGACTGGAAAATGTTTTAGCCATTTTTATTCGAAAACATTTTCTTCTTCTTCTTCTTCTGCTTCTTCTTCGGTCTTTTCAATACTGTACGCGAACTTTTGACATTTCGTCCACAGCGTCATTCACATGTGACAAAAGGGCCAGTGGAATAGAGAAGAAGGAAAATTGAAAGAGCTTTTCATATATACGTTTATATACATATGTATCCATCTATGTACCATGTATGAAGGTATTTACGTGTTTTTTATGGATATGTGCGCAGAGGGAACGAAACGGAGTCACCTCACGGTCTGTCAAGTGAAATATTGTTTTCCCGAGGACTCTGTTTATTTTTTCACGCGCTCCCTCGATGTCCAGTCGAGTGAATGAGGCTTTTCAGGATAACTTTGGAAAAACAAAAGGACCCAAGAAGAATAAAGAGGGAGAGAGAGAGAGAGAGAGAGCGAACCGGGTTTTTCATTTTTCGTTCGTCACTGAAGTCGTCTCTGCTCTTTGCTTTCCCTGCTCTCTTTCCATATATATACTATATATGCAGTCACTGAAAAGAGAAAAGATCTCTAAAATTCTGTTGCATCATTCTACCGTAATTGACAAGATTCGAGTGTAAGTCGTCGTGCAAAATATATTTAAAAAAATATAAGACTATTTCATTGAGCTTAAAAAGATGGAAAACTTATTACAGTTACGATTTTTGTGATAATAATCATAAGTTTAAAGTTGCATAGGTAGTTTTATAAGCTAATTATTGCAAGTTAGATAATGGATGATTGAGAGTCCATTGGAGTGATTTAAAAAATGAGAACAAGCGACTCCAAGCTCAGTGAGACTCAGTGTGACTGACCAAATTTTTTGAAATTTTTTAAATTCGATTTTAAGATCCTATTCGATTAGAAATTTCCTGTAGATAACGAAAATGATAATTATTCGTGACACAATCCAACAATTAATATTGAAAAATTGAAAAAACTGATCGAAAAGTCAGTTTTTTCAATTTTTCAATATGAATTCTTGGATCCCACCTCGAATAAGTAACTTTTTTTTAATCCACACAAAATTTTTCGATAAAATATCATCCTATATTAAAAAATACATGAGTTTCTAATCGACTCATCGGAATAGAGCGTATTATGTGGAGCGCATTAACTTTTGTCTAATCTCTTCTTATTAAAAAAAAATTTAACGTGTGCTGCTTTGGAAACAATGCCCTTGATGTTTGAATCATTTATTTCGTCTTGCAAAAATTTTCAGGAATTACCTGTTATGAAGTCGATATCGTCGAGGACACGAAAAGATATCGGCACTTAAAATTTTGAGATTTTCCTATTTTCGATTCTCGAAAAATCAGGCTGGAGGTCCTCAAACACGCTAAATTTTCTTAGCTTATGTGAAATAAACTTACAACACAATTTCCTATTATTCACGTCAAATATACCTGGACAAATATGTATACCTGAATAGTTCGGGGATCGTAAACATAAAAAAAAGAGAGAGAAAATTCGTCAAGCATAACGAGGAAAAAAAAATTTTCAAATTTTCGTTAATCCCTCGGTCATTAGTGTTTCCATGGTGATCGGTCGAGGTTGAGGAAAAAACCGAACATAATCTTAATTGTTCGGTTTTATGACACCATTTGGAATCAGTTGGCTGTTACAAAGTGTCGGGGTAGGACGTGTCGGGTCTCGCCAGGTAGTTCGTTACCGAAAACCATTCCGTAAAAATAATTCGACAAGTTCAATTGAGTGTCAGTTCCAGCGATTTTCACTCATACGAAAAGTGAATAGTTTAGTGTTTCAAAATTATAATGTCATCTCAAAATACTTTTTAATAAATGTCGGTGCGGATGTATCTTCTATATTAAAAAAGAGATGAAAAACTTCTAATCAATTAATCGCAATAGAGCGTATTATGCAAAGTTGTATGAATTGTGCGCCTAGAAGAACAGCAAAATATCAATTCAAACACGTCAATAAAAAGCGCCTGCGTTATCACTCGTAATTATAAAGGATAAGTATAAAGTTTTTTTATACTTCATTTAATAAAATATAAAAAGAAGCTAGTGCAAATACGGTTTGAAACTTTTAACTTTGGCAACTCTTGAGCCATGTAGTTGACACTTCAAAGAGTAGCTCTTGAAGTAAAAAATCAACTGTTCCCTAGAAGTGCACATACGAAGGGTTAATCTCATTCGCATTCCATCATTTCATGTTAAGCCAACAATATGGTTTCGTGTTTGTGATAATATAATGCTCTAGCTAAAGTAAGAATAAAGTTTTATTGCGACTGAGGATAGAGTTTCACATACGCTGCACATTACTTTCAAAACACACAAAAGCTCTTTTCTTCTTTCGATTCATAAACTCAGAAAAATAAACATCATTCCTATTCTATACCCACTTAGCATTTTCGCAATTAAAAGAGAAACTAAAAATAATTGATATTTATTCTTTATTACTATGATTCACTCTGGTCATTCCATATCCCAATTATTTCAAACGCAATTTCATATCCATACAACGATAAAATAATGATATGCATTAGTCACTAATCGATTTTTAATATTCCCCCATTTATTTCCAAATAATTTGCTCTGTTATTTCATCAAAAGTGAAATCCATATTGATAAAGAATTTGATGAATCTCTCGTTAATTATAAAATGGAAATTGCATGGTCAATCTAGCAGTGAAGAGGGTCGAGCGTATGGTGGCTGAGGAAGAGGTCGGTGAGAAGGGAGCAAGGGCATCTCGTGCAAGGCATGCCAATCGATTTCAGCCTCTGGACATCATCGTTTGGAGGAGTCTGACTGACGATTGGTAGTTCAGAGGCCAATTATTGGCTCAATTCTAGAAACAGGGAGCTCCATTCTCTCTCTCTCTCTCTTCATATGGAGTGCAACGATGTGCACTATCTATGTATTATATAGGGAATCGTGCCAGGCCACCTGCTTTTTATTTCCGCACATGAACCAATTGTTACTTTTAAACTAATGTGTATTACGAATTGGTACACATTGTTAATAAATCAGTGATTAAAGTTTGAAAATATAAAACTTTAGACATTGTACGATTTCAATGCTCAAATGGAGAATTGCTTTTTGACGCTTCAAACATTTTTTTATTAGAAATAATAAAAAAAAGAAAAACAGGTCATACAAAACGACACACCCTAGTAATAACGCAAACACCAGGATAAATTGGCTACGAATCGTTGCTTCAACGAGTATTCAACGAACGCGATCGTTTTTTTAAAGCATTCTTCATTCAAGTATTTACCAAGTGCCTATATTTGCGCATGAATAAATGGGAATTTATAAGATCCTCGTAACTTACGTTGAGTGAAGCTTAACCCGGAAAATATTCTTATAAATGGCAATCGGACAGCATTTTAATGTCTTTCCACGCGGACGTCGTCCTACCGGCTGCGTCGCAATTCCATTTCTATACTTCTGTTTCCGAATCGCGGGCTGACCTTTTTTTCCTTTTCCACTCACAGCCTTTATTCCTCTAAACAACAATGTTTCGTCCCTTTTGTTTCTTTTAACTCACTTTTTTTGTTTTTTTACGTATACAGCACAAGAATTTTTTATTTTGATTCTATTTACCTGTAGATACGTAACACGAGAAAGTTCAGACGATTGAAATCTTTTGAGATAACCGGATACACTGAGCATGGAATTTATCGGTGCTCGATTACCATTAGTAAAATTTAAACTCACCGTGGAGAGAATGAAGGGAGCTTTGATCCCGCGATAACTTCATCTACGAGGCAAATAGACAACTCGATCCTTGAGAGAGAGCATCAATCGATTTATTCACTGAACAAAGTAGATCAGGCCAATTCCCGCTCTTTCAACCTTTTATTCACATTTTTCTTTTACTCGATCTCGAGTTATGCTCCATTTCATTCTTGACTCACATGTTTATTTTTCTTCATTATTGTCTTCACAAATCAATTGATCTTCGAAGAAAAGCCCCACGTAGAGAATAATAAATAATTAATCGTTTTTAGGTAAAATAATGCAATTTATCGGACAACAGTATAGTTATTCTTGATAATTCTGTTTATTGTACAATATTTATAATACGGGTCATGGTTATAAATCCCTTTCAATTAAATAAATAAATAAAATTTTATGATTTTAAATAAAAGAGTAGAGAATAAAAAGATAAAGAAAAGGGTTCGATGCTCTTCATTTTTGGAGTAACGTGCATAGGCTGTGCGTTATTTTCTTCTCTAACCGATGTATTTATCGTCTCTGCATATGCAATTGTTGTTCTCACAGTGGCCACCCTTGCGACCCTTTCCGACGCACTTGAGAGCACAAGCCGAGTGGTTTGGAGTTGCCCATGCCGATGAGAACGAAAATACATCACAGGTGAAACGACGCTGCCTCGAGTGCGAAACTTGGCCTTCTTCGGCCAAAGCAGCCTCAACCAATTTCGCTGGTTCTTCTTGGCCAGGGCCTGCTTCTACAAACACAATTATTCTCCATTAAGCAAATAATTATTTATAATTGATGCAAGTACACTGAGATAAATGACGATGGTATATATTTTACCATAAAGTGACAATTATGCTGATTATTTCAAAATTAAATATTTTTTATAGTAAAACATAACATAATCAGGACATAGATGTAAATAATGTATATTTAGTTCTATAATAATTGGTATAGTTGTCACTTTTATATAGTAAAATCCACCATACTTTTCTCTCAGTTTAAATTTGTGATGGATCTGGATATATGATGACACAGAGCCTTTATGTTCGTCAAGCATGCTTTGGATGGAGAGTCTTTATTGAAGATAAGAAAAAAAAGAGAAAAAATTATTCTTACCTCCCCATAAGGCCAAGGGACCGTCCTCGATGTATTCAGGCATGGCAGCACCGGAAGCGTAGGCCACGAGAGCGACGAGCGCCAAAATTCCAACGAAGGATTTCATGATGATTTTTTATCGCGGATACTGGTACTGTCAGTTGATTAGTTAGCTCGAGTGGACTCGAAGAACTTGATGAAAATCCATCGAGAACGAAAACTTTATATACGATTTAGCTAGGAGGAAAATCGATTGATTTCTCAATAAAATTGCTGCTTGCCGCGAATTGCAGATTTTTTTATCTTCCTTCTCCCACTCAGCGAACGTTTGCGAATGAAACGCATCCATAGATATAACTCGGATCAATGAGGAAAAACTGCCACGCGGTATCATTCATCCGCGTTTTTTTTTGCAAAGTCCACCGCGCGTCTTACCGGATAAATCTGATGCATATGCATCACGCATTATTATTAATATCACAATAATGGACACAATTGACAGCAATATGTAAATAAGGTACAAAGCATTTCATGTTAAAAACTTATCGAAACAGAACGAACGCAATGTGTTTTGTAAAAAATTTAAATGACGATGAAACAAGTACGAACTCCCATTCATAAAATAAACAATATCCATACATCAGGTATATGTATTTCTGATGAAAACTTTCGAACGCGATTTTATTTGTAGAATATTCGGATATTGATTGGCGTGTTTGCTGAATTATAATTAATATCAATGGGCAATTGATAGCAATATGTAAATAAGGTACAAAGCATTTAATGTTAAAAACTTATCGAAACAGAACGAACGAAATGTGTTTTGTGAAAAATTAAAATGACGATGAAACTAGTACGTACTCCCATTCATAAAATGGACAATATTTATCCAGATATTTATTTCAGATGGAAACTATCGATCGAGATTTTATTTGTAGAATATTCGGATATTGATTGGCGTGTTTGCTGAATTATAATTAATATCAATGGGCAATTGATAGCAATATGTAAATAGGGTACAAAGCATTTCATGTTAAAAATTTATCGAAACAGAATGAACGCAATGTGTTTTGTGAAAAAATAAGACGACGATGAAACAAGTACGTACTCCCATTCATAAAATGGACAATATTTATCCAGGTATTTATTTCAGATGGAAACTATCGATCGAGATTTTATTTGTAGAATATTCGGATATTGGTTGGCGTGTTTGCTGAAATTGGTCAATAATCTTGTTAACGCGCACGGTACAACAGGAGGAACGAGCGCGCCCTCGGTTGAGCAACGGGATTCAATAATAGCAATAATAAGTGTCTATGCACAGGAACCAAAAGACATTTGGGACAGCGGTGTTCATACCGTAGCAAACGGTAACATCCCGAGGGAGAAAACTAATAAACGTGTGTAGTATTCTGAGAAACGGTCCAATAACAGCTAATATCGAATCTTCTCTCTCTCTCTCTATCGTATAGCATCAGTCAATTATTGCGTTTGTTCCGAATTATGTTTTATCGGTGCATACATATGTCACTGTTCATTAATTCGATCGTATAAAAGTTCATTTGCTCTGCCCCATACCGCCATTATTTTCTGTTTTTTCGACAAACGCAATGAACAACTTTTATTTGATGGATTGATGTGTACACATTTTTCATTCGTAGAATCTTATTAATAATCTCGATTTGATGAATCCGTACAAAATTTTTCTTCGTAGAATCGTTGCAATTGATGCTCATTCATTTAATCGCCTATTATTATTTATTGAGAAACGATCGTTCGGTTGAATCGTGAATCAGTATAGTCAATCAATTAAACAAAACTATCTGTAATAAAATAAAACGAAAGGACAGATAATAATAAAGTATGAATATCGTTTTATGTTTGAAATCAAATACTGTTTTTTTTCGATTCAGAGGAAATAAAGCGTGCCGTTGTAAAAATTATAGTTTTTCCTGAACAAGTACATAGAGCGTAATTAGTCAATTGAGCGAGAATATGCAAATTTTTCCTTCTACTTTTAACGTCACGCGATAATGACTGCACATGAGAATTATACATACCTACACTTATTTATTATATATATACCTGATAGTCAATATTATATGAAAACTTGGGTCAGATTTTAAAAGATTTGAATTCAAATCATATTATATAATGTTTAAACTATATTTATTACATTAATCTTTTATCTTAAAGTTTATATATTTAATAGAAGCAATTAATTAAATCCAAAAATTCATTTACATCTCACTCAGAAAAACATCAAACAACGCTTTGTCTGACTAGTAAGTACCAAATCTCCTTAATGGGTTACGAATGCTTAGAAGAGCAAGAAACCACCTTCTGTACGAATTGTTTTATTACCACATTTTATTTATTACTATATAAATATTTTTCCAAGTCAATAATACATGTTTGAAGAAGCTACACTCGAAAGTGTAACCTCCTGGAACCAAAGTCGAATGCGTGAAATTTACAAATAATATACCTTCAAGATGCACTTGCGAAGAGTGAAATTAAAAAAAAAATTGATTTCGTGAATTTATTAATTACGGTTCTAACCCTTCGAGTGCTAATAAAAAAAATCTGAAGCATCAATAAAATCGTCGTTAATGCATCGACAATGAGTATATAATCGTTATATACTGCTGTGGTTGAGACACTCGAGTTCATTGTCAAAGTGTTTTCTTTGATGACGCGATAAATCCAATATATGCCGTTTACTCTATCGCAATGATAATAAGATTGTTGCATACGGGAAAATACCGATGCAGCGAGGAGGAAACTCGGGTTTCTCGCGGCAAAGGTCACTATCACACGCTGAACGCTCTCGATAAACGCTATATCCTCGCTATTTTAATCTCCATTGAATATCAAACGTCCATGCACACAACCTTTCCTCAATACCGATACTACTATACCATTACTCAAGTTCGCGTATGTATTTCGTGAAAATAGCATTGTATAGAGATGCGTTTGCTCGATCAAACGTGCGCATCTGCAGCGATAATTATCGCCGCGGCGTATCGGCGCGCATGGCGAGCAGGAAAATTGGAGTTTCCGCAGTCTCGACTTTCCTCATATTATTCTTAACAAGAGATCACTCTTGGTAGTATAATGAATTCTCTTGAATTTTTTGCATCTTGAGTTATTTTCGCGCTGGTGGGAGATGAAAATGAGGAAAAATCGTGCATCCGCGTTTTTCCGATCGCACATACACGTATATATAAACCGATGCTGTGAAACAATTTGTAGAGAGACGGAGACGAAGCCTTCGAGGAGCTTACGAGACTCGTAAAGAAAAGTAACAATAATAATAATAATAATAATAATAAGTAACTTGGTAGCACGATGAAGCTCATCTGTCTCGTTATTTTCGGAGTGCTCGTTGCGTTTGCATTCGCTGATCCCCGGGACGTTCATGTCCGTCCACCAGGTGACATATACTACTTTTTAAGTTGTTCCAAATATTTCACTTGGCGTTTGTAATAAAATGTTGTTGTTTACGATATGTGTGAAGGAATTGATGGTGGCCTGGTAGCTCGTCCGGCGGTATTGGATCATCCGTTCAGACACGGACCAGTTCGGCGTCCCTTGCCTTATCTTAACCGACACAAGCGTTTCACTTGCGATTTATTTACGATCGGCATTAAGGGTTACAGCGGGGCTCAGCACGCGGCTTGCGCGGCGAAATGCGTCGCCCAGCGACATCGTTACGGCCGTTGCGAGGGTACAACTTGCAAGTGCTCATCGTCAACGTGGTGAACCCCTATACGCGCACTATTCGCATCAATTTAACTTCCAACCTTCTCATATCAACTTTTCTTTTATTTACTCCGTACTCACTAATTTAACCGAGCATTTATTTTCATTCGATAAATTATCAATAAAATATTGTACTTGTATGAAGTGTCATTGGATTAAAATCTTTATTTAATATACTGTATTTTGTGGTGTTAATAAAACTGCATTTTAAAAAATTCATTTTTAAGTAATAAGTTATCAAAATCATTTGAGTAGAAAGTTTGTTTGAAAATATGATAAAATTTAATACGATTCCTCAAGATATATTTCTCTAATGAAATTTATTATATACAACTGTCAAAAGTTTTCATCATATTGTTTATTAAGTATCAATATATTTAGTTTTTAACAATTTACTTGTGCTAAACTTTCTTAATTTTTTATTTGAATATGTATGCTATATGATTCACCAGGTGATGGAATATACATCAAAAAGTCAAAAAGTAGTGCATCACTTCAACGTTAATTGGATGTACTTTTTATTTTCACATTCTATTTATAAATAAAAAATAATTTTTTTTTCACAAAAAACCTCTTTATTTGTGAATTTATCAAGACCTGGAAATGACGAAAGTTTGAAATATCTCTGATTAGTGTGTGCTCGGTCGGGCGCAGCGACGAGGAATAAACGGAGCAGGGTGTCACACGACTAGGAGAAAATCAACGAGTTTATGATCTATGTGGAATGCAGAAATGCAAGGCCCGAGATGTTTCGCTGCGTATATATTTCGACGCTGAAAATATAAATCGATTGCACGTGCGTGGCTGCAAATGACATACGGAACGCGGCATCGCGAACTTTATTACGTTTTTTCCTTCATATGCAGATTAGTCGAGAGCTTCGACAAGTTTTTCCCCGCAGGGACGCCCTGGATTCCGTCTGTTCATTTTTCTCTTTCATTATCAGACGCGAATGTGAAGTAACGAAAACTCAATCTGCATATCCCTGATTTTTATCACTCACATTAGAGAAAACAAGAAAAAAAATGTTTTAGAGACCAAGACACAAAAACAAATTTACTAATTTATTTTGCAATATTAAATATGGTCTACTTTTTTTGGTGACATTCACAATAATTTGATATTATAGTGTTTCGATACTCAAAAAAGAGTTATCATAGCTCATCCATTAAAATGGCGAAACGCCACGTTCTTCAATGTAAAGTACGTGAAAGTCATTTTTTTCATATTGTTCGTCTAGGATGAGAGAGAGCCTATATTATATAGGCACCAATTAGTAGGTACAGACAGGAATAACAGTAGTGGTCAGACAATTTTTGTCAAGTTTTGATTCCAAGCCGACATCCTTATTGTAATATTCTCTGTATTTTTCTATCAATACCTGCTTTGTTATTATTATGAAATTGTATTACATCCAAAGGATTTTCCGGCACACATTTACTACCTTATTTCAATTAAATGCTTTTTTACGTAGGAAAAACTTTGGGGTGTAAATCACCAGCAATACCATAGTCTGGCACACAGCAAATAACTGTAGCGATTATCTTTTGAGTAGCTCACTACAAAAATATCGAATTGTGCCAACCTTCGCTCTTAGTGATATTAAAAAAAGTACAAATCAAGAAAATATTAATTTTTTCACCAATTAGGATTCCTTGAAATTTGCTGCTGATATATATTCAACAAAAATAAACATTTTTTTGGTATTCCATGATGACACGTGAACTAGCAATGATAATTGCTTGGAGTTTAGTGAAGAATTCCAGCTCAATTTTCAGTAAAAGTCGGAAAAAATTTGAAAAAAAATTAATTTTACTTTAAGTAGATACAGTCGTCTGGCGCCTTGACGTTGTTAATCGTGCTTTTTTTTACTTGGCGTCAAGACACTAGCATGTTTGCATAGATATGACTTAATAAACGGTAAATTTCGTCCATTATTGTTTCATAAGCGGTGACGAAATGATTCGAAGACAATCGTACGCGTCGAATTTGAGTTGCGGGGCTGGAGAGCCGCAGATAATCGTCGAAGAAAGCAACCTCGGGGAGGAGGAAGAGGCCGAAAGACGAAGAAACGAGTCGCCACCCCGATGCCTAGATCCGGACTCACCCTCACTCGATCCGTACCTCTTGTCACCTTGGAGAGAAACAAGAAAACACTCATTGCCGACTCCCCAATGCACTTCTGGTATTACCGCATCCCAGGTATATACTTTTTTATTATATGTAATTTTATTGTGTTTTCTTCTACTTTTTTTAAATTTTTAACCCTTTAATATTACAGTAAACACACTTTTATATCTAAAGCATGCAATCTCAGCAAAAAGTAAACTTTTAAAAATTTATACATATTTACGTTCAAAATGTTGTTAATTTTTTTCTGAATAGAATTAGCTATAGTCTAACAATTGATAATGTGAATATTTCTTACTTTTAAACCTGAAAATAATTTTTTATCGTTCGAATCTATTATCTATTAAAAACTCGAGTCGCGACTCTTGATAATTTAAAAAAATCTTAAATTAAAAAATCATTCATATTCAGAAGCGAAATTATTATTAAGAAGCATCGAGGTATACAGTGTTTCAATATCGTTGAACGTATTGAAAAAAATATTTTGTTGAATCAACCAAATTTCGTTTTCAGTGTAAATATCTTGAAATCTACATGGTAAACCTTTTTAAAATTTAGCATATCTCTTTATCATACTTTAAAGAAGCTTCCCTTAGTTTTTTAAGAAAATGATAAGATTTTTTTTCCGTAATTTTCATATGTTTATATCAAGTACAGGTGACCTTCGATGACCTTGAATTTTGAATATGTTATTCTTGAAACAATTAGCAACAACTTTTCTTAATAAACTTAAGCTCACCACATGGTACGGAGATAAATTGAAATAAAAACTTTTGATTTGACACTGTACCTATAGACTACCTTATATACTACCTTAAGTAAAATTGATGATAATGATGATGATAATAATAAATAATGAGGTTAATTATGATGCAGGTTAGAAGATTGAGCGAGAGAGGAGGCGAGGGTTCGGGACCGTCGTCTCGGGAGGCAGCTTTTCTGGCGACTCTGTCGCAAGCCCCGACTCCTCAGCCAGGAGGTCGTCGTCACTCCGTCGTGACGATTTCGAAAGTGCCCCCTAGTCTTTTTGGGCGAAACACGCGTCGCGAATCGATCGCGGCTCTTCCCATGGGAGCCACGAGAATTCTTCCGATTCGTCGGGATTCCTCCGGCTTATCGGGACCCCCGAGCAATACCGGAAGCTCTCACAATCTTCAGCTCGACATCATGGATGACATAGCGGAACTCAAAACGCGAAAGGTATTACGCGTTTCGTATCAATGTTCGAAACAATACCGAATGACATTCACCCTCGTTTGTACTACATATACATGAAACATCATTGTCCTGATGCAAAAATTTTATTATATCTCGCGTGGATTTACAGAGAAAAAAATCCAATTTCATTTTTTGGTGCACTCTTTATTGATTCTACGCTGAGGTCTCACCATTTTTAAAACCATTGAATTATATAATTTTTAAATAAATTATCTAAAGAAAGCACACTCTCGGGAAAAAGTTTGTTAAACGAAAAAAAAATCATACTTTTTTTACTATTTAACTTGTTTTTACAGGAAAAAATAAAGCTAAAAATATTCTAGTTCTAGCCATCATGCATGTGTATATTTTTACGTGGCAAACGCATGAACCTCCTCCTGTAAATCTGCAGATTTTGTATATAATGGATACATTCTATTGTCATTTTAGTTATTTTTTCCTTAGAAATTATTGTTGCGGATATTTTAGCTTTGTATATTTTAATTGCGGATAGTTTTTCCTTTTATCTTTTATCTCCTTGCGAGTCTGTGCTACCCAGAAAAAAAGATCTTTTTATGCAATAGTATACATTTATTGATTACAGGAATAAACATATTATTAATTGATTATTATTATTATATTATATTATTATATTATTATTATTAGTAATTAATTAATTATTAATTGATTACGCATTCGACTGAAAATAACTATTGGAATCTGACATGGGGGCGTGTCTAGGGTGCACTTGAGAAATGTTGAAGCGTGCGTGCACTTGAAAAAAAAAATACTTATACAGTCTCAAAATTGCAACCCATTATTAGTTCAAAATTTTTCACGAGATGTAATATCAACTTTTGCATGTCAGATCCCAATAGGCGTACAATTTCTGTAAGCTTACGTGGGGTTGTCGCATTTGTTGAGGTACGACTAAAAATGTGGAAAACGTCGTCTCGAGAGCGAGTATGCGAGGTGCAGCCGTTGGAAGGAAATTCGAGCGGTAGTCAGCGATACATCCAGCAGCAGCAGCAACAGCAGAGGCGCTTCTCCGAGTTTACCGTCCCGACAATGGCCTCGAGCTCCTCAAGTTCGTCGTTAAGGCGGCGAGCTTCTGAATTTCCGAGATCAAGCTCCGGGGCCTCCGGGATAATCTGCTCGAACACAGACCTCATATCGATCCTGAGCTCCCTCACATCCTCCGCGACGGAGATCAACCGCTGCGGGGAGGAAACGACGACGACGACGACGTCGACGACGACGACGATGACGACGACGATGACGACGACGTCGACCTCTCGAGAGCAAGAAACGAACAAGGCTGGAAACAAGAGTCAGACGAAGCGAAGCCGATTGAAGGACTTCCGGTCCAACAGCTTCGACGTCTCGATCCTCCACGATACCGGGAAGAAGAAGCTCTTCGAATCGGCCACGAGCTCCCCTGACTCCAAGGGGGAGGATATCGGGATCTCAAGCGAAGGCTCTTCCTGGTTCGTATTACACTCCGTTTCGTATAGTCTCGTTTATATACATATACAATTATTAATATGTATACTTTCAACAAATTTCAATTCACCACTGTACATTTTATTTAATTGGATTTTTAAGAATCTTGTATCGCGTATGATAAAAAATGAATATTTTCATTGAAAAGCTGAGAAATTTCCCTACAAAAACTATTTTTTTTTTCAATTTTTATTTAAAAAATTTTTACGTCACAAAACTGATGAAAAAATTTAAAAAAAATTTTATATTTTTTCAGGATATTTTTTTTTACATACAGAATTTATTCTCAAAGTTTTAAAAAAATCGGAGTGGCTTGCCCCGTGAGCGAGGTTTTATTTGGTGAAATGACTCCTAGACATTATTTCAATTCAGTAGATTATTTCGGGGCCTATACTCTTTGATACGTCACGCATACGTGCATTAAATTTCAAGATATTCATCGTCCTGAAGTCGAAATATGTTTATCGTTAAAAATCAGTATTTATTGTACTCTCTGATAAGAGCGGATGCTACATATGTTAAAATTTGTGTATTACCTTGGATGACATCGAACTTTGAATATGTTGTTCTTGGATCAATTTGTATAATAACTTTTCGTAATAAACTTAAGCTCAAAAATCAGATTGAACGAAGATAAACTGGGAAAACGAATTTTTGGGTGTGACTATACTGAGACAACTACCTTAAATGCTTGATACATAATAAGTTGAGAATTATGAAGAAAAATATTGTTTCTAATTAGATCATTATCGCAAAATTGTATCAAGTTCTCTACAAAATGACTTGAATTATTAACACTCCTCGTAATATGCAGAAATATTATCTCATAGTTTAATAGAAATAAACTATATAATAAACAGTTCGAGGATCGTAAACATAATAAAAAAGAGAGAAAATTAATCGAGCGTAACGAGGAAAAAAAATTTTCAAATTTTCGTTAATGTCCTCTGTCATTAGTGTTTCCATGGTGATCGGTCGAGATCGAGTGAAAAACCGATTAAGGTCTTAATTGTTAGGATTTATGACGAAATTTAGAATCAGTAGGCCGGTGTCAAGTGTCGGAGTAAGACGCATGTCGAGTCTCGCCAGGTAGTTATCTACCGAAAAACAATTCGTAGCAATTCAACAAATTCAATTGAGTGTCAGTTCAAGTGTAATTTTCAATCGTACGAAAAGTAAATAGTTAAGTATTTCTAGTTTATAATATCGTTTCAAAATACTTTTAAAAATAATAAGTCGGTGCGAATGTGTTCTATATTTAAAAAGAGATGAAATCTCTAATCAATTAATCAGAATATGAAGAGTGCGCCTAGAAAAACCGCAAAATATCAATTCAAACATCAAAAAAGTGGCTGCGAAGCGGTCGCGTTGTCGCTCGTTAGTATAAATTTTGAAAAAATTCTGTCTCAAAAAAATTCAAGTGATGATTCACGTACAGCCAAACTGTTGAATAGACTGTCACTCCTACCTTAAAAAGACTTGTGTGAAATACGATAAAAATTGGAAATGATTTCAATAAAGCGTAACTTTTGAAAAATCGCTTGAAAAAAAATGCTTGTATCGTGTTATTAAATTTTTTATAAGCATACGTAGATAAAACGAAGAATGTTTGTATATAGGTTCGCGAATCGGCACCGACCCATGTGGAAAAAGCAACGGAGCCAGGAGGCAAATTTTCCGCAATTGAGTTTCAAATTGGAAAAATCGAAGGTGATTAAGGCGGTGAGGGAGAGCCTGCTCGCGAAGGAGCCCGGCTCGAGGCACAGGGTCGTCTGGGACGACACAAGAGGGACGAAGGTCGACGCCCAGCTGTTCGGGAGCGCGATCGAAGAATTTCTCACCTCGCACAGCAAGGGAGGAGCCCCGGAAGAGCAACCGGGTTCCTCAAAGACGAGTCTTCCGTCGAACCCCGGAAAAACCTCGACAAGTATCGCAAATTGGTTCGCCGGAAGCGGAAAGGATCAGGATCAGCCCGAGAATTGCGAAGCTTCCATTTGTCCCTCACTCAAAGATTTGTTCGTCAAGTAGACTATTCGAGCTGCTGCTAAAAATTCATTCTATCCTATCACTTGCATTCATAAATATCTATAATTTTTTTCAAACTGCGATTAAACTCTCTCTCTCTCTCTTTCTTTCTTTCTTTCTTTCTTTCTTTAAGATAATTCTCGTGAAAAATTAACGTAGACAGATTTTATTTTAAAATTGCACAAATCTTCTTGGATGTGTTCTGAATGTATGGATCAAGTTTTAAAGGGTTTTACCACGTTGAAGTCAAGATATTTATTAATAAAAAACACTTGAATATGTTACGATGTTCAACCCTAAATATCTTGACATTTAAATGGTAAAACTTTGCACGAATTTTTACATAACATCAGAGAAACTTTATTTATAGTTTTTTCAAAAAAATCTGACATAAAACTGTTTTAATCACACTGCAATTATTTTTTAGTAAATTTGCAGCAATAATGACGAAGTTAAACTCGCAAATCACTTGGAACGTCAGAAAAACCGAGAAGAATATTTTTTATTTGCCTTTACCAAGTACCTTAACCCGATTCGTGAATGAGTTACGATAGAAGAAGAGAAGAGAAATTTCGATCGAATGAGAGACGATATAGAAAAGTTGTACACAAGCAAAATGGGAAAAAAAATAATAGGGAAGAAAGATAAGATTTATTTTCTTCAGCGTACGCGTATACGGCGAAGAGAAAACGAGATTGAGAGACGAAAACCGCGCAAATCCTTCGCTGGTCGAAGGAATAACGTAGCTCGAATATCGTAGTGCGGCAGGATTTGTCTATGTATACCCCGCAGCAGCTCTATTGTAAATTTGGAAGTATAGCATGAGATAGTCTCGACGTTACGAAGTACTCGTCTCCGTTCCGAAAAATTTGTGCAGAAAATTGCTATTTTGTCGTACTGTCTTGACAGTTAAAAAATTCTGAGGATTTTTCATGCAAAATTTACCAACAATTCTGATCATTTTTACAATCAAAATTAGTTTTGTAAAATAAATTTAAAAAAAAAATCTGAAAAATTTCAAAACTGTTATCACAGTACGAAAAAAACATGCGGTAATTTTTGGCGTAATGTTAACTCCATGGGTGATTATTCTGCAGTATCACCGTAATCATAATCTCGGTGTTATTGTCAGTTGCATTGGATATGTAAATACATATTAGAATCTGTCAATGTCATACGTGTACCAAATTGGTGTGTTGGCCAGAAAACGGAGGTAAAACGATCTTAAAAGTTTCGCTCTCGTTGTTATATCGTACTTTTCAATTTCAGTGAGATCGACGAATTTTTTAACGCTGATTTTCGCAATGACGTTCGCTCTCTGAACAAATCGCCGAGAGTCATCCGTTTCGGCCCGGATTCGATTCCAATTTCATCTCTATCATTTCTCAAATCTCAAAAACAAAAATAAAGATCTCACTCTCATTCTCTCACGGCCTCTCGATGAAACACCTCCGGGGTATTCCTTGCGCAAGGTTAGTGCCCTCGAAAAATTTCCCGAAAATAATTCATAAATTGTGCAACATGACGATTAAATTGTATTTTAATATTATTTAAATATTTGCGCGATATAATTCTTATGCGTTAAATTATTTTTTGATTTTTCTAAAACGTCATTTTTACATGTCGTGCAAACATTTTTGCAGGATATAAAAATTGTTCAGTATGAAATAATTGCTTCTTATGCATGATTAAAAGCGTTACTTTAAAATCAAACATTTTTCTTTTAAACTTATTTCAAGTTTGGCAATTGTTTCAAAGTATTTCTTTTTGTCATTTACAAAAAAAATTGCATAATTTTGAAGACATTGATCTCACGCAAGGAATGCCCTATAAAACAAATAAAAATCTATATATCTCTGTCAATATAACTGTAAGCTTTCTCTAAAATAAAAATAACAATAAGTAATGAATAAATAAATATTAAGAAACAATAGAATAGTGTTTGCTGACGACGCAACAAAGGACCATCCAAATAAATGTGTAGACAATCGATCGAGTGGGAAGAAAGTGAAGGAGAGAATGGAATCGAAACTGAATAAATGAATACGAAAATGAAGAGTAAAAATATACAGTCCGGGACACGCTGTAACTGTTTTATTCGCGCTTATGGACTGCTTTCCACTGCAAATAGTTTAAGGTAGTTCTATAGTTTCATCGATTATTTAGAATTTTGTTGATAATTGGTAGTCATTCTTTGATATGTTACGAATATATGTACCAAATTTTAAGAGGTTTTACCACGTAGAAATTGAGATATTTAATGTTAAAAATCCCAATTTTCTGTACTCTCCCATAAGAGCCCATGTTAAATATTACGTTTTTCAATCCTAAATATCTTGAAATCTGAATGGTGAACCTTCTTAAAATTTAGCATAACTCTTTATTGTACTTCAAAGAAGCTTCCTCAAGTTTTTTTTTAAATCCCAAGATTATGATTTTTTAATTTTCATACATACGTAACAAGTACAAGTCACGTTGGATAAACTTGAATTTTGAGTATTTTGTTCTTGAAGCAATTTGCAACAACTTTTCTTGACTTAAGCTGAAAAACCACATGATATATTGAAATATGAAAGATAAATTGAAATAAAAACTTTTGATTTGACACAGTACCTATAGAACTACCTTAAGGGGTTTCGATACACATAACAAAATGATAAAAATTCGTTCAAATTTGGAGAGGATATTCTTTCATATGAAATGCGTAAACACGAATTTTTTTAGAATTTTCGTCTACATATTTTCCGAACAATTGAACCATGAAATATTATTTTCTAGACAATATAGCTATACTTTCCATGTATAAGAATGTAACTTCAACACTTGATTACTCGAAAACAATGTAGACGATTTTTTTTCTGAATTTTATATAAATTTCTTTAGTGGCAAAGAACATTACTTCAAATTTTCATCGTGTTATTAATAAATTTCGATTTCCTATACTTTTAACATGTAAAACTTAATTTATTTTCGCCAACCGAAACCCCTTAAGGGGTTTCGGTACAACTTATCTGATTACAAGATCTTCAGTAAAATATAATGCTTTTCTGCAAGGTACAACTGTCGCTCTCTAAATTTTTTTTGCATAAAGTGACTTCAAATCG
>JAPYYW010002271.1:0-21568 GCA_030522545.1 Cremastinae sp. A BG-2022a | reverse complement strand
CCCGAAATATTCAGGTATATTCGTCCAGGTATATTTGATATAAATAATAGAAAATTGTGTAACAAATTTTTTTCACATGAGCTGAGAAAATTTAGCATGTTCGAGGGCCTTCAGTCTGATTTTTAAGGAAGTTCTATAGGTGCAGTCAAATCAAAAGTTTTTATTTCAATTTATCTTCATATTATTTGGTTTTTGAGCTTAAGGTAGTACAACCGAGACAGTCTATTCAAAAGTTTGTCCTTATGTGTTAACTTGATGTAAATTCATCAGTTGAATTTCTTGAGACAGAATTTATTCAAAAATTGTATAGATCTTCGTTAGCATTGTGTTAACGTGTTTGCAAAATTTAAAAAGGTTCAACTATGTAGTTATTTAGATATTAATTTATAAATATCTGGCTCTTATTCGACTCTGATTTTTTTTCTTAATATACTTAAAAATTCTTGCGTAAATGAAAAAATATTAGCATTTTGTGTATGAAATTTTATAAAGCGGAATTAGGGAAATTTATTCACTTTTATTGCGTCCTGTTATAAGGAAAAGACAAAAAGTTCATGCTCGCATTTCTGTTGTCCGCATTTCGGAAACGGAAAAGCGTGTGACGTGTCTTTCAGATATAAGGGACGAGGAAAGCGAACTTTTTGTCGCCCAGTTGAGAAAGTCGTGAGGAAATAATAAAACGGTTTTTTCTCTTCTCCTTGTGACAACACTTTTGTATTTTATCGCTTTTTGCCCATATGCGGCCGCTCGACAATTTCTTGCTACTTTTTGTTCCGGATGTACACAACATTTTATTCCTTTTGTTCGAATGGACCGAGCGAAAAGTTGTAACGTCGTCTCCCCGCGAAATATATGTACTTTTTTTACGATTTCCGCAGGCATAAAACTTGTCATTTTTTTTCTTGTTTTGCAAAATTTATAATCTTTTCGCAGAAAATTTTGTTGAAGGGGTCAAAAATATTATTCCGACCCTGCTCAGTAATCCATAGCTTAAATACATGAGTTTTTTTATTTTCATTTTTTATTTACGCACAAAGAACTTTCGTGACAGAAACTTGTTTAAGGTATGAGTCGCGTGAAAATCGTATCAGAAAGAATATCTCAAAAATTTTCATAAATCTTCTTTGATATCATAAATGTATGTAAAATTTTATAAAGCTTTAATGCCATCTTGCAATAAAGATATTAATTGTTCAAAATCGTTTTAAATTTCCCATAAAAGTGCGTGTTAAAAGTGGCAATTAAAAAAAATAAATATCTCGATTACTACATGGTAAAGTCTCTTTAAATTTTGCATACGTATATCAATATTTATGATTTCATAGAAAATCAGTATATAAATTTTAAAGATATTCTCTCTGATTAAATTTCAAGCGATAATTTTGCACTTTAACATACATACGTACAGCCAAACGTTTGAGCAGTCTCTATAACGCGACTTTTCAAGAATTCCTCTATATTACGTCAACAAAATCATTAATTTATTGAGCTAAAATTGTTTTTCTATAAATGGGTCAAAAATTGAAAATACCGGAAGGAATAAATTAAAAACGAGCAATCTCAAATTTAGTCGTATTATGTCCAAAAGAATATATAGAAAAAGGATCAGGAAAAGAGTCTGCATCACTCCGAATGAGAATTGAGATCCTTTCAATTTTACGTCCTTTTACCTTGGCGACCTTTTTATTACCGCGGTGATTCATTATTCGATCGGGAGACCCAGATTCGGTTAAAAATCGTCCCGACGTTCTCATTTCGAAGATAAGAAGGATGACAGGACGATGGAAATTGGAAGACTCGAAAAAAGGCGGTGGAGGAGGGGGGAGGGGGGAGGGAAGAAGGAAAAGCTTTCGATGCCGCGCTCAGGATCGAGAGTTTATTCTCGTCTAACTCAAGGATTCCGTCACGCGTCACGAGCGGATTGAATCGTAGCTGACGCCCTGATGGTCGACCGGAAAAAGCGAAAATTTATTTCTGCGACGATCGCGTGCATGCACACATACGAGCGTTTAATTTTCCCGAGAAATATTCAAACTCGGAATTTTTCATGGCAGGAACTTTCCACTCGGCTTATTGTCAACTTTTTCCATCGTTATTTTCCCGCGCGCAGCAGATTCCGCGTGATTCCCCGCGAAAAAGTAAAATTTGGCGGACGTTCGAAACTTTTTCGATCCACAGCTGCGATTCCTTCCCGGTTACCTCAGAAATGATCTACGCGCATGAAAAGTTTCGTATCTCTGCCCCAGTCGAAGCCCTCATCCTCGCTTTCAAGCATTCAAACTTTCAAATCCTATCGAAGTTTTCAACCTTGACTCGAAATAAAACCGTTATTCTTCCTGCAGCCGAACACGCGGCTGTTGCTCCTTATTCCATTTGGTCGCACATTTTTATTATATGTTATCGATTTTTATTAAAAATTTTATACTTTTATTATTCTACGTATCGGATATTTATTGAAAATTTTCGAGCCCTGCGGGTATACCGCATATTATTATATATGAATCGTGATGAAAAACGGAATGAAAGTATATTGAAATGCCAGGCGGAAGAAATTGGTTGGACTTGATATTCTTCGAAGAACTGCAAAATCGGATGAATTTTTTTCTTTTTTTCCTTTTAAAAATGAAATTCGGTCACAAGGTAAACGTTCCAACAGTTGGACAGGTTTCTCATGTTATATTTATTTCAAAAATATTCAAACAAAAAAATCTGCTTCAAATTCACCTCTAAACTATAGTCTGACATTTTAGTGATCCAAAACTCATTTTATGTGTTAATTTTAAACAATATTTCAAGTAAATAAATACTTGAACGTTTGAATATATAGGGTTTTTCGACAGAAAATCGACCCTGCTGTCTCTATAGGGTTGAGTGAGTATCTTCCAATAAATCAACGTTATGAAAAATATACCTCTTTGTATAGAAAAAATAATCCATATATATACGATTTTATTGGAGGAAAAAAAAATAATACGAATATTAAAAATAATATAGCGAAAAATGTTCAACTATTGGGACATGTCCAATTTTTGGGACGTTTACCTTATTGTAGGTTTTTCATTTTATTGTGATAATAAATTTTCGTACGCAGGGTCGTCTTCGATTTCAATAGGAAATCAAAAGTTGACCTGGCGATTTTTCTCGTCAGTCATCGTACAAGATTATTTAAAAGAAATGGCACACTTAACATCGGGAGAAACTAAATTCAGAAATGATGAGCGTGCCAGCGTGAATATAATACCGGAAACAATTTTCCCTTCGTATGAATAAGAAGCAATTTGGAACCGACAGCAAAAAGTCGAGCTATACATTCTCGAGTGGAAAAAGAACACGAGATAAAAAAGTCTTGATTTTTTTTCATCCCTCCAATGCTTTTTTCGACCTCGTTACTCCGATAATTGGCGACACTTCTTATCGTGAAGTGGCGTGAAGGATGAGTCCATTTTTATCTCGTATTTTTTTCACCATTAGCCTGGAATTGATATGAATTGTTTCATCAAACAAGAAATTCCTTGAAAACTTTTTTAATCATTTTGTTCAATACAGAGATGATAATACATTAATTTGTTTTAATAATACAGATAATTTTGTTAACACTACCATAGATTTTTTTCTACAACTATTTGTTTTTAATATTAGCAAAATTAACAGAATCTAACGGATTGGTTAAAATATATTCTATTCGATGTATACATTTAACAAAAAAATTTCAATTTTCAACAAAATTTTTATCCTCTGATGTGTAAAAATTAATCTGAAAAAAATGCTCTCCAGGGAAATATACAGTTTTCAAATTGTGGGAAATGGAAAGAGTTTATATTCAATGTAAACAGTATATATGACTGATGGTGATTCTGAAAAATCAATATCAATCAAAAAACATGTTGAACATGGAACAATGAGTGAGGATTGCCTGATCGGCCATTGAAATTCTGCAATTCTTTGAATTCTATATATTGAATATATATATATCTTATTCGTCGAAAAATATTGTACACTTCTGATTGGTTGTTATCGCGTATCAATCTGAATGTTGTTTCGATTTAAGCTATTGTACCAAGTTTTTTATTCGAATGCAATTCAATTTTGCTTTTCAAAAAATAACTGAATAGTATGCAATCGTTAAAAAAATAATAGCTTATGTTTTATAACTATAAACTGAGTCTTAAAAAATGGAAGAAATTGTATATACATTTTTAAATTTTATAATGCTATCCGAAAACTTTTCGTAATGGAAAAAATGTTCACAAAGTTATTCTACATAGTGTGCATGAAAGAATTTACGCTAAAAAAGATAAAAGAATATATTGAATTCTTATATAATTTACGTTTTTCTCGTTCGTCTACGAGTTCGATGAAAGTGGTTGGAATCAGAACGCAAGCGAACGTTTAAGATTGTAATGAGGGACAAGCTCAACAGGTTCGCTGAGTTTGAATTCAGGAGTTGAGCTATCTTGTAGCCGCGTTTGCCACAATTAATTAACCATATAATTGGACGGTGAGAAAATTTCGTTACAACAGTGAAACGAGAGTCTATATACTCTGAAGTTATATATAAGGGACAACAATAAACGATCACTTCTATTCGATAAGCCCTCGCAAATATATATATTATTTTATTTTATCATTATCATTATTTTTTCAATCAGGACAAGGAGTTTTGTCCTTGTCCTGATTGGTCGTTACAGCTTTTTATCCTTCTGTCACGGTCTCTCATTCGTAATAAACCATTTCGAGAGGCGTTCTCGATGTTCTGGAAAAATCGAACAAAAAGTAGCACAATCTCGAACTTTTTTCTATATCTCCCCCATTTTGCTGTTCGATGTGTTTCGAGTTATGTTAGTAACTCTAAAAAAAAGTATTAAAATAGGTATCATTTGCCCTTTTTATTCTCTTATATTCCCTGCATCGTTTTTTTCCTCAAAGACTTAATAGCGAACATATATTTCCTCGAGAGATCGTGTTGGATTTTCTCGCAGGTGTGTATCTCTCTCTACGACCCTCGAGAATTTTAAGCTCCACACCCCTCGTCCTTGCCTTGGGCGAAACTGCTCGAGAACTGCCCGGGAAGACCCTTTCTCACGTACATCGACGTACATACCTTATTTGAACGCTTTAACGCTGAAAATGCTCCGACGAAAATTGTCCCCCTCTGTTCCCTCTCCCCCACCGACATTTAAACGAGAGTGAAAAAGACAATTGGATTCTTGATCACTAATCAAATGACGACTTTCTATTGGAAAGTTATAAAAAAAAACAACAATGATAAATATAATGAAAGTTTCCCGTGTGTTCCATTTGAAAAAAGTTGTCTGGGAACGAGTCGAGAAGAGTTTCAGTCTCTTCAGTTTCAAAGTAAAACTTATTGGACTTTGAACTTTCCAAAAAGTCTTTTCACCTTGTTATTCAGACTTTCTACATTGGCACGCTTAATTTTTATTGTTCGGATAATAAGTATCCTTTTTCTTTCGAAGAATTTTATAAAAGGATAATTATCATCGCCAACTCATTATCGATATAATTACCCGTCGAGAAAAAAGACGAAAGTTATGATGGCGAGTCGTGAAATGCTTTCATGTTGTTCTGGCAAAAAAGTTTTAGAGCTTTTATATGGATTTGTTGCAACGTGTGCTGTTGCGGTATTGTTCCGCGTTCTATTGAGGCGAAACAACGTAAAATTTGCAATTTCGATGAACAATGAAACAAAACAATGAAACGGTACAATAAAGTATAAAATATGCACCAAAAAAAAAGCGTTATATTTTTTCCTCTCGCATATATATTTTGTCGAGGAATTTTGCTCGTTTTATTATTCGCGCGTGTTCCGCACGTTTTATAAGGAGGTGAGTGGAATAAAAAAAAAGTCGTAATGTGTATTTTATAACCTTTTTTTTTCTCGCAGCCTATCATTTTCGTCTCTACCGGCTTTTTTCATCTGCGAGGGCTTTTCTTGACTCTCACTTCGCGGTACGTGTGTACCGCGAATGAATATTTCGCAATCGATTATAGCCTAGTTTCTCGTTACATGTGTACTTCATTCTTGGAGTCGCGTTAGAAAAATGTTCACGTGCATCGATCTGACACGTTCAAGAATGAAATTTCCACGACGTTGCTAAGGCAATCTGATGCCGAGCGTTGCTTTCGTATAAACTATAGTTTATTCCGACATATTTCCAACGTTTCTTTTTAAAATACACATTTCCTTGACAGACACAGTTTCTTTTTTCCACTGCAACCACTTCGACGTTCTTAGCTTCAACTCCCTTTGTGAAACCCTTTTAATTTTCTTTATTCCCTTCTCATTCTTTTACTTTTAATTGTTGATTTCTGCAAAAGCTGAAATTATAACGAGCAACTGTTCTCTTAAGTTTTTCTCTCACTCGATCTCCGAATCTCGTTTACTCGTTACAATTGCAAATTTTTTCGTTTCTATTACAATAAACCGCGTTTACGCGACTCTTCAAAGTATTTCCAATTTTTCTGAAAACAAACGTTTCCATATCTCGCTGAGTTAATTAGCGTCGTTTCTTTGCTTCTTTCCTTCCGCCTCGTTTACTATTTTTGTATAAATGAAAAAAAATACTTATATTCGTTTTACTTTTTTAGATCGTTTATCAAGATTTTTTGTTATATGTTTTTATTTTATGGGCTTCTATCACACATACATGCAAATGTATTGAATCTTTTTTTGTTAAAATTTTGTCGTAAAAATAATGATTAAATAATCAAATAACTTCTATACAAGAAAGCTTTTTGCTTCTCTGTGACAATTGGTTCAAATTGAAAAATAATGATAATTCAATGGAGAAATCTAATTATTATTTAAGAATTCAAAGAAGAGTCAAACAAACGCGTCGTGCTTATTTATCGTGCTTTATAGAGAAATATTAAATAACTATTCATTAAATTGAATTGTATTGAAAGTCTCGAATAATGAAAAACAATCAGCCACTTTGGGAAAAGATTTGTCGTCATAAATACTGAAAGCCATTACAATAATTAAATAGGGAAAACAAAGTTTGGCGCGCGCGTAAATTTTATAAATTCACGAGATTTCGAACGATAAAATTCGCGTTACGGTAACGGAGGTGGCTAGTCGGGTATAAATTCGCCTAATTGATCGAAACTTTTGTGGAACGAGCGTCGCAACAGCCAATTTTAGTTATTCATACTTTAGCCGAGAAAGCTCATGAAATAATAAATAATTGAATGAGCTTCGACGACGAATTGACAAAAAAATCAAATGTGTGTACAAAACTCGCCCACATCGATACGAATTCCAAATGGAGTTTAAAAAAAAATTAAAAAAAAAGACGTAATATTTTCCAAGGTGAATAAAAGGCGCAATCGAGTATAGACTCGTGAAAAAACGTCATTTTTTTCGTTGTCACGCGGAGCAAGTCTTGTTGTTCGGTACAACGCCTGTTCTCATCGGTGAAGAAAGAAAAATTTTTTCAAGTACAATAAAAAAAAGCGCTCCGATAGGCACTTTCGTTATTCTTTACTCTCTGGCGAACTTTTTGTTTCTGATGCTTTCGGGACCGCGCGAGAACGCTGCGCTTTATTTTACGAGGAATATGAGCTAGCTCGGAGGCGATCGGTCTCGGTTTGTTTTCGATTTGCCTTGAGGGAATATCGAGAGAAAAGTTACTGAAATATCGTTGTCGAGCGCGAGAAAGAAAGAGAGAGAGAGAAAGTCTTCCATGATCACGCGAGAAATATATCGTCGACGCCGAAGAACTTTTTCGCCTCTTTTTAATATACACAGCACCGCACTTTTTTCAGCATCGAAAAAACTACATATTATTATAATGAAAATCGTGCTGCTGTCTCTCGCGTTTCGAGGCAGGAGCAACTCGAAGAGCATCGGAGCAAAATGTATTGAAAAACGATGAGAAGAATGAATTCTCGCGATTCTTTCACGCATTTTCGCGTCTATCGGCCTGACGACGTTTCTCTTCTTTCCAGGCCGTATCGGATCTCCTGCTGGGGGTGTTCTGCATGCCATTCACGTTGCTCGGACAGATCCTGAAGAACTTCGTGTTCGGGCTCGCGATGTGCAAGCTGATACCGTACTTTCAAGGTAAGTTTAAACGCTGTTTCGCCAACACTTGGCCAGGACTTTCAAACGCTGCGAGATAATCGTCCTCTTGTGAGACTCCTTCGCGCCGGGCATTCCGAATAATTTGTCACTGAGACAGACAGAGACGCGGTGAGAACGAGCTCTGAGACAGACCGAGAGAAAGAGAGATAAAGGAATAAGTTTTTAGATTAATCTCTCGCTTGGAACGACAAAAGCTCGCGAGTTTCGAGACAAGGAGCAAACTCGATGGTCGGAGGGACGATTAGCGTATAACGATGATGTGTTTCCGTCAACGCCGAGCTTGTTATCGAAACGCATTCGAGCCTGGAAACCAGCTTCGTCTTTCCTGTAAATCACCCGGCGACGACGACCGGGCGAAACGGTACCGAGCTTGCGATAATCACACCAGATTCGGTATAGCGTCTACTGGGAAATATCCCATCGTCGAGTACCTGTCGGAAAGTACCGGAATCCACCTAACAGCAATAACTTCCTTATCAAACTATATTTCCTACACGATCAACTCATTCGAACAACTGCCAACTTGTGTACTTTTGAACTATACACGTGTGCTAGATTCGTACAACCCGATCGAGACCACCGCATATAGTACATTTTTTCCATCTTTAAATCGATATACTTACACCAGTTTACGATTTTGGTGGAGACTTTCGTGTTTACACATATCGATTATATGGAAAAAATGAATTTAAAATCTTGGTTTTACAATTATTATTGTTACAGATAATGATACTTTTGCGGATGTTTATCAAGAATTTCATTTGAAAGACAAATTGGCATATAAAAAAACAGATCTTTATATTGACGATACCATACGAGAATCCTATTCTTAATTTTTATTTTTAAATAGCTTTAAAAAATAATTACAATGAAATTAATTAAATATTTTGAAAACTGTTGGGACAAATAAAATTGAACGCAATAATTCTTAGCACCAAATAAATTAAGACTTTATATATTTTAGCATGCTCCGATCCGAACACATATTCAACTTAAAAAAACATGAAGCCTCTAATCGATTCATCAAAATAGAGCGTATTATGCGGAGAGTATTGACTTTTGGCTAATCTCTGCTCATAAATAAAATGCAATATGCGCTGCTTTGGAAATAATGACATTGATATTTGAATCATTAATTTCGTCTTGAAAAAATTATCAGGAATTACCTATTATAAAATCAATATCATCGTGGACACGAAAAAATATTGCCACTTGAAATTTTAAAATCTACCTATTTTCGATTCCCGCAAAAACCGGGTTGGAGAACCTTGAACAGACCAAATTTCCTTAGCTCACTTTTATTACAACTTAATACGTGTTATAATATAAAAATGGACAAATATACCTGAATAGTTCGGAAATCGTATACACCAATAGTCAACAGTGATGAATTAATGTTCTCTGTCTAATGAAAAATTGAATTTTGAACGTCTTGTAACATTAACTCTTTGATTAATAATTTACTATCATATTGACTATTTTTTTTGAAATATTACGAAAAAATAAATAGTTTATCAAACGGAAATATTTTTACGGGTCATATATGATTGTGAACGTTTTAATTCTTATTGTTAGATCAGTATCTTTAAATTTGGGATTTATTTTGGAATATTGTTGTTAAGATAAACAAGTTGACTCTCCACATTGTAAAAAATTATCGCAATAAAAAGTGACCTATATTTATTTTTATTTTATTTTATGAAAACAGGCATAAATTTGACATTGACGCAAATTGGACAACGTATAAAAATATACCTTATTTCAATATATAGCCTTTGCAATTTCCGCGGACTTTCCGCGATTTTCTAGGTAACGGCGATGAAAATACGCCGTTGAGCTCGATGTGTTTCGATACGGAAGATAAACATATATACACAAAAAATTGACGTAAATCGCAACATAGTTGAATTAAAGTTAGCGAGAGCAACCGGAAATGGCTTGATCTCGGAGCGGATGTTAGCCGCGCCGGGTCCGAAACTTTATTTTCAGAGGTCTCGGTTGAATTCGGAGAAAAAGCGACGTGCGAGCTCTCTCGGAGTTTCTTCGAGGCGCGGCCATATTTTTTTTCTTCGCGACCCCGGAGATCTGGGTTTTCGGATCCGACAGGAATAAGGCTTTATTTCTCCTGTACGAATAAAACCTGGAAGAAATTCAATCTTAACGAGGGCCCGGGAAAGGTCCTTTCCTTCGTGGATTATCGCTGCCGGTTTCTTGCTTGTCAGCGTGTAACTATCCCACAATTTGTTCCTCAGAGCAGCTTGCGTAAGCTCTTATTCGACGTGACGGAAAATGAAGAATTATTCAATCGTCGCGCATCAAAAAGCTTTCGATTGATATTTTGCGCGTCTGACAAAGCATTGCGAGCTATTTCCTCGAAGCGAGGAAAAACTCCGCCATTTTTCTACGTCTCGCCTCTCGAGTTTTCAAAAACGAAGAAACCAATTGTAAATCCACCGAGCCGTGTCTTTTACCGAACGAACACAAGACACTCAACACGCTTTCGATTCTATTTCCAGTCTCACAATGGCCGGAGTGCACGATAAAAGTAATTTTCACTTTTGTTCTCTGTCGGACCAATCGGCTGCTACAATAATGGCATCCTTTAATCACGAAATACTTCCGCGAGTTTAATGAAACAACAAGATGAAGGGGAAATCCATCGGAAACGCGGCGAGCAATGGAAAAAGCAGTTAAATTAAATGTATACTCTTCATCGACAATGGTTTCAGAAAATATTGTCTTCTATCTCAAAAAAATAAATAAAATCGAATAAAATCGAATAAAATCTGTGAAACGATTTAATTTCGTGCTTTTGTCGCGAAACACACTTTCGCGTTTGATTAAATAAAGGCAACGAAGAGAGAAAAGAATTACGGCGTATCAATTTATTTCTGTATTTATCAAAAGCGTATACGAGTTTATAGCGAAATCAAAAAATCAGGAAATAAAATCGAAGTACAAGATATGGAATGTTCGTCGGATCGATTTTCCTTCGTAATTGGTCTCGCGTAACGCATGAATTAAGGTTATTGTCGGGGAGGGTTAGATAAAACGAGAATTTAGGTGTTGGTAGTCTGACATAACGGAGACGCAAACCTCCGTTTCACCCTTCTGTCGCGAAAATTACGACATATTAATCCTCCCCTCTTTCCCTCTTAGCCCTTTAATAGTAGTGCTTCGTCGTCATCTTGCGCCGGGGCTGTACAAGAATTTCGTCGTTCTTCTCAAGATCCTTAAATCGCATGCGGGACTCAACGTGACTGCATCAATCTCTGTTATTTAATTAAGAAACTATCCAGTGTATACTCTTCGAGAATAAATTGAAAATTAAAAATATAGTAAACTCTTCTGGACGAGATATAACTTTTTAAAAAATATGAAAATTTCACTTTTACCGAGAGCAGCATTAAAATATAATGGAAAAACCCACAACACACCCGGTTTTATTTTCGGTGTCTCCATTAAGTACAAATTATTCGCAGCTTCGCTCGTTTGTACGCAGCAAATTTAATGGATGCCATCCGCGCGCGCTGGTACGTAATTTACCAAATACCGTATACAAATTTGAGAATTTCGAAATGATACGCTTTAGCTTTGATGTTTCTGGAATTTCGCACATAAAATACGTTGCTGAACATTTACATATAGGCCATTTTTCGTATATTCCGTGGATATTTCATTTCTATGATGTTTCGACAATTCAATCACGCAAGTATCAATAATAACCGCGGTAAAATTTTCAATATGGAAAATACAAAGGTGAGCTAAAATATATTTGCGAATATGTGATATATGTGCTTAATTGGATGAAATTGCATGTACACGGAGACGGGCGCGAGGCGTCGCGAGAGGAAATTCATCAAGATCGAAATTAAGCATAAATATAATGAGTTCGTACGGGAGGATGAGCTTATCTGGGGATTAAACAAAGGAGATGTGTTCCGGGAGTAACAGAACGAATGATTCGCTGTCTTGGGTCTAATTTCTCTCTCACGAGCGAGTTTCGGGGCAAATATCCTGCGAGGTTTATCACTGACGGAAAATAATGTCGCTCACGTTTCGCGTGTTACTCTTTCTCTCGTTTTCTCTCAGCAGCAGCCTCTCGCTCTCTCTCTCGTGTCTTGGTTTGTTCACCAGAGGAGCAGAGACAGCCCAATCTTGTTTGGTCGCTTTTCTCGCCATTGGAGGACTTGTCTATTAATTTAAAGTCCTTGCCTCGCGTCTCGCGAATCTTCGAGGGTCCTGCACCTCATCGTCACGTCCGACCCGGAGACTTATTCGCTCCTTATTCGTCCTTTTTATCCTCTCTCGATCTGCTCATTATATTCTCTCAATTTTCCCACTCGTGACTCGCCTCGAAGCAATCTTCAAATGTAAAATACGATGAGATCCGAATATAATATCCTCCCTGAAATTTCAACGGAATTCAATCGAGATTACAATCGCGAGTGGTACCGGCTCGCTCTCCGCTATACATAAAAGGGAATTTGAGAGCGAGAATGTTAATTCACTGCGGAGGGTGGCCAATTTCGTCGAGTGAATTCATAAAAAAATCGCCGTAATCGAATAGCGAAACGGAATATACTGTATCAAACACGGTATAAAATTCAAACAAAATTCCTACATAACATAAATTTTTGTTTCATTCATTAATATATATATATTCGAAGTAATTTTTCACACCTTACCATTTACGATTTTCCAAATACAATAATTAACCCTCCGTATCTTTTACTTCGACATTTCAAGCAATTTTACCACAAAATTTTACCATAAAGTTACAACTGTACTAATTATTTTTTAATTTGATAGATTTTAATAGTAAAACGATTAATATTTGAAACAAATATTAAATAAATTTATTTAATTTGATAATAATGAGTATAATCGTCACAGTTTTATATAAATAAAAAAATCTACCGTACTTTTTTATCAGTATAATATCGTTATACAAAATATATATGATATTTTATGCACATTATTTTCGGAAGTAAATCTTACAATTTTCTCTTTTTCACTTTCCTTCGTACATGGAAGCGATTCCCTCGATTTTCCGCCGTTATTGAGAAGAAAATCTCGTACTCGCGGTTCGCGAACACGTACACACGCGGATATGTTCGCTGGTATTATCGGGGCACTAGTTTGATGAATAGTTCGTACTCTAAATGGTGTGCAGCACTTGGTGAGTAGCTGGCATCGTGCGAATCCTGCTAACGCCCCGAGCTTTCACGGCTCTCAATCTGGCGCACTCTTGCTCGTATACATATACATATCCATGACCAAGAAAATCGAAGATTTTTATCTCAATGTTCACCCGGCCCCGTTCCAAGAAATTTATGACAATAAATCGCTACCCTGCAGTTTCAGAATTTATTTTTCATTAATAATATATAATTATTGCGATTTTCATCGATTTGTTATTATTTTATTTTTTTACTGCAGCAAAAGAAAGCAAACTGCAAAGTGCCAAGATTTTTCTTTCAACCAAATTTTCGTTCCAAAAAAAATATTGGGATTTAAGTCGATTGATTACTTTAAGGGATTGGATTTTGGTTCGTCCAAACATTACCTTGTATTAAAATAAACTTTCTTTACACTTGCTTAATATTGATAGAGAAGAAAATTTTAAGAAAATGCTCGAGCATGTAAACTAATAAAACAGAGAAGAAAATTCCAAACATTCACCCTCTCTTCGTCATTCATAAATAATAAGATATGCAGCAAATACTTTTTACTAAAAAATAAAAAATACAGACCCGAGTTTTTTTAATAATTGTATTATACTTGTATAAATCGTTGAAGTTGACAATATTAAAGAAAATTTATCATGTCACGAACGTTCTTAATCTAATCACAAATCAGGAAAACATTAAACCAAAAAGGTCTGGTAATATATTTTAATATCCACTCCATCAGTTTTAAATTATCTCTCGTCATCCAGCTCTCACAAACGCACGGAGATAATAATCGAAAGTATACGCTTTTTGGTGAATTCGGTCGAGAATCACATAAAACTCGACCCTCGTAAATCTAAAGCTCGACAAGCTGGAAATTCTTTTCTCTCTTCTCCACCCTTTTTTTCAGTCTCCGAATGTTTTAACCTTTCTTTTTTTCCAGCTTTTCTTCATCCCATCGTTGAATTTAGTATCTTGCCTCGGATTTATCCGATAATGCCGCGCATTTATCGACTCTGATTTTGAACCATTCGTATATTTCGCTCTTTCCAAAAACCTTACGGAATGTATAAGATTTATCATCTTTTTGGAGAATAAAGGTTAATATTTAGGGCCTCAAAGTTGCGAATTCGATTCACACGGTGCATGGGGCTAGTCTTACAGGGCACCCTGTATAAAGGGTTTCAATCTAATAATTCTGGGTAGAGCGTTAATGGAGCACTTAACCTTCCAATATTACGCGGGGATTAAATTAAAATAACGTCGAAATATGAAATGAAAAATTAAAAAATTTAATGAAAATAGTAATTTTGTTAAAAAAATTGTAAAAAATAAAATGAAAAATGTTTGATGTGGAGATCATCTGCTGATAGCAGAATAGTCGACTGAAATTTTGATCGTCCCTTTATTTTTGCCAGCTGTGTCCGTTTCGGTCGGAGTTTGGACGCTGGTAGCAATATCGCTGGAGCGTTATTTCGCGATATGTCGTCCTCTCAAGTCGAGACGATGGCAAACACAGTTCCACGCTTACAAGATGATTGCTCTCGTATGGGCTGCGAGCATCACCTGGAATTCCCCGATCCTCGTTGTTTCGAGGCTCCGAGCTCTACGAGGAGGTAAAACCACTTTTTAGATATGCTTTATTAAAAAAATTATTTCAACTTTTATTCTCATGCATATTCATTTGTTTTACTGTCCATTTTTTTTTTCATTTTTTTTTTCATTTAATTTCATTTTATACACGCCATAAAATTTATCATACAAATTTTACTATGTATGCAAAACAATAAAAATATATAAGATAAAAATTTGTTATTTCGAAGATACACTGTAACTGTCAGTAATTAATTTTATCAATAAAATCGTGAATTAAAGGCGCTGTATCAAAATCAAGATAACACTCGATGGTTTATCAGTACTTTTCATCATTTTGTTTTATTCAAATATAAATTTAAAAAATCAAACTTTACCAACAAAAATCTTTTTATTCCGAGACATGTATTGATTATATGGCGAATAATATGTATATAAACAAATTATGAACGAAAAGGTATATTCTTTGAGAAAATTTTTCAAGCATATTCATTCATTTTTTTCTATAAAAAGCAGTGCTAAATTTTGATACTTTTGAATGAGACATTTTTCAACCATCTAGTGAATACAATTTGTTTATTTTGTCGAGCATTTTTAAACAATAAATTCAATACAACGATAATGTGCAATTATCAGAAAATTTTCTGCTTTTTTAAAATACCTATATATACCTTGATTTATACATTCTAATTAATATTGAATTTGATTTATCGGGTAAACTCACTGCAAATTGCATGTGCGCCCGAATAATTGATTTAAATTATAATCAAACGCTAACGAACTCATTCATTCAACTAATTGAGTGAAAGTATCGATTCGTTTAGAAATAAAATATTTTGTTACGGTTGAGATTAATGATTGAGCCATTAATCTATTTCAGGGAGGCAAAAGTGCAGGGAAGACTGGCCGAGTGTCGGTGCCGAGAGAATGTACAATATTTTTCTAGACGGTATTTTACTGCTCGTACCACTGATCGTGATGAGTTTGGCTTACTCCTTAATAGCGACGAAACTTTGGCGAGGCATGAAGCGCGAGATACGTCAGAGTTCAACCTGCAAATTAAGACGTGAGTAATTTTGAAAAAAAAAAACCTCATTAAAGTTCTAATTTGTGTCTGCTTGTAAAAAAATTTAAAGAGCTTTATTGTGCTCAATTTTTCATTCTCAAGGGACCTTGTATTTCGTCCTTGAATCCATGTTTTCGACACACTTTCGTATCCCCATTACTTTTCCTGACTATTTTTCTTTGCAGCACTGTGGCACTCGCTCCTTCCGGTTCTCATTCCAATCTTCCTTCCAGATGTGATCGACATATTCTCTCTCGCTCCTTCTTCCTGACCACTCGGGCAAAACTTTCATTTTTCAATGCTTCTTTTTCTCCACGTGTACCCGCATTCCCGAAGTCTCCTCCATTCTTCTTCCGAGCGTAACCCCTAATTTCCTCAAGTTTTCCAATAAGTGTCCCCGCATCGCTGTATGCTTGTCTCGCGATAACTTTTCATACGTCTATTTTGCTGTAATCAAGCATCTTATTTTTCCCTCAACGCCGACAATCATTTATCAAAGTTATGTAATTTTTTTTTTCTTACTTGCACCGATGATGTCTCAATTATTGGCACACAATCGTAATAAATCAGACATTCCCTTTTTCTCTCATTATTTGCCTAATTTTCTCTATATGTAGAAATGAATATACTGAGTTATATATGGCAAATATACCGAGATTATTATTTCAATTATCTTACGCACAATGGCGATAAATTTGCATATTTTTCTCGTCAAAATGTTGCTCATACGAAGCTCTCACCGGAGCTTATTTTCTCGTTTGGTCATTCGGTCTCGAGGGCCACGAGGCCTTGAAAAATGAATGCCAATTTACCGAGGGTTTCGGGGGTAGCTCGCTCCATTCGTTTCGTCCGAACATAGCCAACTTCTTGAAGAAACGATGCTTTTTTTCGCAGAAGCACCGAAATGGAAAAAAAAACAAAAATTTCGACCTTTTTTTTCATTACGCTTCCGTTATACGTCGGACATTTTTGAGAAGCTACGAAAGTTTTCGTGAAAGTAAAAACTGTGTATATTATTCGCGGTGCATTTTCTGCGCTGCAGATTTTTTATTCTCGACGGTTAACCGCGCGATCTCAATTCAAGGATTACGCCCTCGTGCATTTCTCTCGCCTAGCTTGCTCTTTAATTGAATCGGAAGTAAACATTTGAGAAACATGATTGAGGCTCCGGTTCGACGTTTTCGCAATTTGCGATATCCTCGCGTTGATTGGTATGGATTTCAATGGAGTTATTCGTGACAGTGGAGAGGGTTGGCTCAGCAGCCGCCGTTCTCAACCCATATACACACATCGGCAAGGAAAATTCGACCTCCGACGTGGAGACAGGAAATGGAATGGTCTCGAGGCAAACGAGCGGCGCGCTATCGGGCTCCGCTTGTCATCAGAGCTCCCTCGTTTCGCCGAGGTCTACCCAGCCCGCTACGATTACGTCCCGGGAAAAAGAAAATCGAGCTAACGCTTCCAGGCCTGGCACCGAGCTCGTCAAACTCTGGTTGACCAAACGATCGGTAAGAACGATTTCAAATAAAACGCAAATTGCTTACTCAATAACGAGCGCATGATGAACGATGGGCCAGTTCAGCCTTTTATTTTCATACATTTTTCACAAAAATATATTGTCAAGTAAACGACCCAATAGTTGGACAGTTATATAAGGATCTTCATACTTTATCGTTATTTAAAAAAGATGTAAACTAAAAAATCTGCTTGTTATTCACCTCTAAATTATTGTCTGATATTTTAGTGATCCAAAACTCATTTTATGTGATAATTTTAGACTATATTTCTAGTAAATAAATACTTGAATGTTTGAATATGTAGGATGTCCAAATAGTTGGATAGAAAATCGACTCTATCTTTAGGGTTCAACAAGTTTGTTTCAATAAATTAAAGTTGTGATAAATAAACCTCTTTATACATGAACAATAATCCTTACGATTTTATTGAGAAATAAATAATTCAAATGTTAAAAATAATATTGCAAAAATTGTCCAGCTATCAGGACGTGTCCATCTATTGAGACATTTACCTTATCTATTCGTTTCGACGATTGATGAAAAAATTTGTACACAAATTTGCACAAATCGTCTTTCAGGTCATGTCGAAATGTACGCTAAATTTTATGAAGCTTCACCATCTAGTAATCGAGATATTAATTGTTGAAAGTTGTCACATTTTTCAATCTCTCATAAGAGCCCATGTTAAAAGTGGCTATTTTTCAAAATAAATATCTCGATAACCACATGGTGAAGCCTCTTTAAATTTTGCACACATTATATCAAAGAAGATCAGTAGAAATTTTGAAAAAATTTTGTCTCAAAAAATTCAAGTGATGATTCAACATTTAGTTAACACGTACAGCCAAACTTTTGAATAGCGTTTCTTACAAATTGCATGAAAATATTTATGTACACACTCAAAACGTTAACATCAAACGTTAACATTTGGTTATTACAGTTAAAAAAAAAAATATATTACAGAACTAGAGATACAGAATATTTCGAGCATCTGAAAAAAATCAATTTGGATGTTCTGCAAATTAGAAAATACACGATGTTTGTTTCTTCGATGAAATTTCATCTTTTAATTTAACTATAAGGAGACTCTGTAATAATAAAGTAGATACGGTCAAATAAAATTTTATTCGTATCTATTGAAATTCTTGGATGTTACGAAACGCTTTAAAAAAAAAGGTATGTCCGCCACGCTCGGGAGCTTCGAAATTCTCCGCGGGAAGAAAGAGTTTGAAATTTTCACGATCAAACGTGCTGCAGAACAGTCGATCAGGGGCGGGGGATCTAAAGAGGGAAGCAACAACGTGCGGTGTTTCCGTCGATGATAATGCCGGTGATGCTAATTACGCGTTCGGCAGGCAGCACGCTATTAGAAGCAATTACATGGGGAAAAGTATCGAGGCGAAGAAAAAGGTGACTTTTCTTCAATATTTTTCATTTTAATTAAATTTAGGTAAATATTTAAAAATGGCTAATTCTCTCATATCATATATATTTTAATCCTAAAATTAAGAAAAAAAAAAGATTGAAGTGCCAAAATTGAGACAATTAGTTATTCCAAATATTTACCAAAAGTTATTTATTTTTATCAGACAGAAAGTAATTTGTCGTAAATTTAAATCAAAGGTAATCAGAATGCTGTTTGTCATCGTCCTCGAATTTTTTCTCTGCTGGGCTCCGCTTTACGTGATGAACACGTGGTACCTGTACGACCCAGACTTTATTTATCATCACGTCGGGAGTATAGGGATTAGTCTGATACAGTTATTGGCGTACGTTTCGAGCTGCTGCAATCCAATAACTTATTGTTTCATGAATCGAAAATTTCGCCAGTCCTTTCTGAGCCTCTTCGATTGTTATCACTGCTGGAGGTGAATTTTTTAATTTTCATTTATATATTATATAGTATCTGAGGTTGTTCTATCTCTGGGAGAGTTTTCCCTGGAGAAAGAAGAAGAGAAATTTTAATTGCGACGAGCACCCTCTTGGAAATTTTGTTTCCTCCACTTTGCGATTATCTTTACAGATTAAAGTGCATGGACGAGGATGCCTCGGTTGGAGTTACAAGGAACGCGACTCAGCCAGGAAACAGCGAGCTGAGCGGAAACGAGTCGACTATTTATCTTGGCAGAACTTCCGTCGTTGCCCGATCTGGTGAGCAAGAAATGCATTCAGGTTGTCATTATAACGAGCTCGATAAAAAAATCGTAAAAAATACTTTTTTTTAAATACAACTACACCTTTAATTTATTCTCTCTCTCTCTCTTTCATGGTTTTTCTTCTCAGAAATTTATGTTTTTCTGGCATATTAATAAATTTAAGGTCAGAAAAGCAGGTAAAATATTTATAAATTCACAAACAGCAAGTTTTTTTACCACCTTGTGCTTATTTTCGAAAGACTTGTTATTTTTACGTTGCATAGAATATAATACACAAATTTATCATTACGAAGAAAAAAAAAGTACGCATTGGGCATATTTTTCGCTGATTCATCACTCGAGACTCTTTCCCATGTTTTTTTTTACCTCAAACGAATGGACTACTCGCCAGAGGTGGTGAGACTGCTGGAGGAGGAAGATCGAGTTTAGCATCGACTTTCGTCCACGAATTCGAGTGGAAGATCGAGAATGATGGAAATTCCGAGCAGCGGCGGATCGGTGAAGACTACGCTGAGGCTCTCCATGTCGTCGTCTTTCACGCCGAGCTGCAAGACGAGGAACGTTCCGGGGACGACGACGCCGAACAGCAGGTTGCAGACAGGAAGAGCCGGCCCGAAGAACACTCGCGGAATTTATTGTCTCGATCTCGAGCCCGAGGAGGACGCTTTTTTCTTGCGAATATCCTGGCGCCCGCCACCGTGTGGCCTCGTCACCGTCAATCCCTCAACTTTTTCCTGCTCCCGAAGGGAGAGCCCCTCGATTAATCAATCTCGACTCCCGACTTCCGGTCCCTCGTGCTTCGACGACTCGGGACTCCTGTACGACTGACGAACACTCAGAAAAGAGACCCAAGTGTAAATAATATAAATTTCAGAGATTTTCAGACCCAGTGAACGGAGTGACGAGCGAAAAAATAAAAAAATAAAAACGACACAATAAACGAACAATCGTAAGAACAATTGTAATTTTTATCATCGAGTTAATTCAGCGGAATTTATAAAAATGTGATATCGGGTCGTTACGTGTGTTTCTGATGGTGGAACGAGAAGTAACGAGAAGTCCGCTGTGCCTGATGTACAACATTGGTGCTACGTGAATTTCAGCCTCGTGAGATATTTTGACTGAACGAATATTTTCTTCGCAATTGTGCTGACGTTCGGCGACGAATCGATCTTGGACTTTCGGAAGAAAGGGAGCAATGATAGTGAAACAAATATTGACAAGCAAACATGCTCTTAATCAATAAATTATATTCATTCAACAACAAATTTCCTCTTTATTTAGAATCCAGTATACGAATAATAGCAAATATACAATTGACACTGATTATCTCTTTAAAAACTCCCCTATGCAGTAACTGACAACAAAAATTCATCATTTTTTCAAATGCATCTCTGTTTATCCTGGTACTCCATTCACGCCTGTTGATAAGCTCAAGATTGTTTTTTTTTTCGTTTTCTTTTCATTCAATGAAAAAAAACAATCCACCGACTACCTATATTTTGTCAAATTTTTAGAATGCATCCAACTTGCAATTTATTTTGAACAGCTGACAATTCAGACGAGGTTTCTCGTATCTCGCTCTACGCATGTAAAATATGTTTTCCTTCGAAAGCTCGTAACATCGCTCTCGCTTGTAATAAGATACAACCACGTACAACTCACTAAGAGTTTGAAACTTAAGTCCAATATTAAAATACCTCCGAGTTTCAAAACTGGCTACTGTCAGTCTTCTTTGGAGCAACACTCGAAGTCGTACGTTTGAAAACTTGTTTCGTATATCTGCATAATATAAAATAATAAAACAGACTTTTTTTTTAATCTAGCTACGAATCTTTTACGAATTAAGGTAGTACAATCGCAAAACCGTGTTGAGACAGATTTTCTTAAAAATTTGCACAGGTCTTGTTTAATGTCATATGAAAACATGTGTCAAATTTGACAAAGCTTCACCATCT
>JAPYYW010002270.1:0-21571 GCA_030522545.1 Cremastinae sp. A BG-2022a | reverse complement strand
CTGACCCTAAAATTTTCAAATTTTGTTTATTACGTCACGAAAAATACCCTCTCAAAATTTTAACTAAATCTCCTGTTTTTTAATTCATTGGTGAGCCACATTAAGCAGTTTAGGCGCATACATATCCAACGCTTTGCAATTCGTAGAACGAAATTTGTTACGGAGTAAGATTACAGAAATAATTTGCGCATTTTTACAAAAACTTGATTTCAACACGAACAAATATAATTCGTGTCGTGTAATTGTGAAATATTGGTGGAAAAATGTTTTCGCTTGACCGAACAGAATTTTTGCACGCTCATCGCATCTGGAAATGTCGCGAAGAAAGTTAAGCGAAAGAAAAATGGGAAACGATTGACATCGTATGAATAAATTAATAAACGATAATAATAGTCATAATCGAAAATGAGCCGAATACAACAGGCGATGTGAGTTCCCATGAAATTAGATTTTAATTATGTATATTATATACAACAACATAGGTAAATATTATTGTGTGAATAATTTCGTAAGTAAACAGTATAATAACATACACAAAATATTCATGATATCTTGGGTTGGAATTCGAGTTACACGAGAGAATTTCAACGCGTGATTACTTCGTATCGAGAAATCGATCTGGTCTTGACTCTCAATTATTATCTTTATCGTTAATATTAATATTATTTATTATATTTATTATTATTTTACATATTTCAGCAACACTGCCTATTTACAGGTAGTACGAAGATTTTCTCATATTTTTTTCTCTCTCTCCTTTTTTTTCCTTTTTTTTTCATTTCATTGGTGCAGTTTATCCTGTAGAAATTTATCCCATATAAATTACGATGTTTCATGCAACCACGAAGAAACGAAATTGGCATTCAAGACCTGACGATTTCCCAATAGAAATAATTTTCAATGATTAACTCGATCACGCTCAAACGTTTGTTTCTCTTTTCAAAACTCTTAGTTACTTTTTTCCCATCTGTTTCTTATCTTATTCTTTTCAGTTCAATTTTAAAGTTTTAACCCTTCAATCTGAAAATGCTTTGCTGGTACTCGAAAAATAGTTAGCCTTCATTGTGCGAATTTTCATATCGTATTATCTCGATCGCGGTCGGAATTTTCGTCGACGTTGTTTTTTATTATTTTCGCCGACGAAGACCGACCCCGTCCCATTTTCTCGAAACATTATGCCTTTTGACAATTCGAATATTCGCTTAAAAAAAAATATATGTGTATTTATCGATAGGCTACTATTCAATAGAGAGAGAGGGAGAGTCACACACACAATCGTCGTTTAGCAAAACAATTTCAGGTACATAAATGTTTTTTACTTCCGTGCCATTTTTTTTCTTTGAATTGTCTTTTGACGATTTTAAACCCATTTTTGGCTTCTTCTACGCTTTTCTTTCTTTTCACCTGTCAGCTCTAAAAAAAATAGAAAAACAAAAACACTACTTTTATTTCTGGGCTTGCGTGTCTCTCTACGCGGTAAACGATCAAGTTATTTTTCTCTCGTTTTGAAAAAATTTCGACTTTTCAAGAAAATCGATTTCGAAAGTATGATTTCGACCTAATCTTAAGCTTCTTTTGTTTCTCAATTTTCCTTCAGTTATTACTTAACGGAAACTTGAAAGCGAAATTCACGAATTCATGTAAACGGTTGAAAATTTGTTTATTCTTTTTTCGTCGAAATTTTTACACTCGTGATTTCAATGCAATTTACAGGAATGTTATTCGTTTTCTCGTCGCAGGTAAACAGCGAGTATGGAAAATTTTCACGGTACACATTTTTCGAATTCACACTGGAATCTTCGACTCATTGCAGTCTTGGACGGTGAAAAAGTAGTGAACGTGATTTCTACATTGGAATTTGCAACATTTCGCGAGCCAGAAAAGTACAAGATCGAAGCAATTATCCTTTTCTCAATGATCTTCCAGCCAAGATCAATGATATTTTTTACTATAAATGATTAAAAATAAATAAGTCACGTGCTGACTCCTTTGTTCTTTTATCATCTATTTTACTAATTTTCCTCGTCATAGTAGTTGCGCTATCATTATCATTTTCTTAACATCGCAATTGTCGTTCAACGAGACCGGTCACGCCGAATTTATTAAATTTATAAAAAGACGAAAAAAAATTCTTATCAAATGCAAATAAAGGAATAAAAATTTTTGAAAGTTTCGAAAAAAGTAACGTTTTTGTTTTTTTTTTTCATTTTTCCGATACAAAATAATTATGCCAAAATGACGAACGTCACGAGAATAAATTGGTATAGCGTTGCGTGAAAAATGTCAATAAAAATGTATATTTTCGTATAAATAATTCGAATCGTTCACCGTGCAAGCGGAACACGATGTTTCTTCTTCTTCTTTCTCTCCTTTTTTTTTTCTTCGTAAAATTGCGTATCGAGATCATTGTAATTTTCGAAACTCGATCGAGGAATATCTGTGTCGATTTCCGTGACGAAATTTCTCCTTCTAGAATTTTTCTGCCCTCTTCCCTTATATTGACTATTCTCGGTAAACTTCCGGCGTGAGCAACGAGAACGACAAAACTGCTTGAAAAATTAAGGCTTCCATTGCAACTTACTCCCTTTACAACGCTTTTTCTCCGGAGAAAACAAAATCCGATATAGACATCTGTGGACACATTATTCAAGTGTACAGAACTTGCCAAATTCAAATGTTATGGTTCATCTATTTTTTCAACATTCTGAGAGAGATAGGAGAAGAGAGAGAGAGAGAGAAAGAGAGAGAGAGAGACAGACAGAAAAATAACGGAAGGGACAAAGGATGAACACGTGACAAATTAAATTTTGATATCCGTGCATAAGAACCTTTTTTTCGACTTTGCATCATTGAAACGACATTTTCGAATAAAATAATATAATAATAAAAATAAAAGAACGAACAACGTTTTTTTTTTCAATTGCTGGAAATCGTGCACAAATCTCGCATGTTTTTTTTATTGACCCTCTTATTATCTTCTTCTGTCATTTCACTATCCAATCTAACAATTTATATATTTTTCTGGATTAAATTCGTACTTAAAATTTAATTATTACTGACGTTAACTATACGAACATTTTGTCTCTTTTCTTCTTTTTGTATTTCTGTTGCACGCATTCTAAGTGAATAACATGACAAATGCACTCCTGGACGAGACATTTCACGTGCGCTTACGTAATATCAGCAATTACGTAATATTCATAAACTCAATAAAAAAAATTTGGCTTCGGAATCCAAAACCCCCTGAGAGAACACGAACGTATAAAAAAAATCTTGTTTACTTAGTAAAATTAAAAAGATAGTGTACGTAACCAATATTTTTTTTTCGGTAATAAACTAAAAGATACAATGTAGTCGTCGACAATGCACACCCAGAGACAGAAGTAAAAAAATATAAATATGTCTTGTCAACCGCTGAACATTTTACCATGAAGAAAAAAAAAACAAACGGATCGATCACACATTCTTCCATACTGTATACAATTTTCGCAAATATCGCAAACAACGATTTTTTTTCTTCCATGCTAAATCATGACCAAGGAAATTCAATCTCTCTTTCTTTCTCTCTTTCACGTTTTTTTTTTCATTATCGCGACACTCGTGGAGACTTCTCAAACTGGCTAGACCATAGTCCAATAACTGAGAATCGACTAAATTTTCGTCGGGGCTTGAGGGACTGTAGACGAACCAACGGGAAAAGAATGAGAGAGGCGAATAAAATAAATTTGAATATTTCCAGCTTGAAAACTTCATTTCCGCTGTCGATGGGCTTCTTGGGTCGTGAAAAACTTTCCCGATCGCTCGACACGAGCAAGTTTAATTTTTCGAGGAAAAACGAGAAGGGAAATTGCAGGGCGGACGTCCGGTCTAGCGGCGATTCGATTACGGAGAAAGAGCAGAGCGAGATCACGCGACGTCGGCTCGACGTTGTAAAATAAAAATCGGGAAAGCGTGTGACTCGCGAGAAGATTGCACTCCGAGAATTCTTTAAGTTTCTATTTTCTTGCTTCATGTCCGTAAAATTGATTTCGCAAAAAGAGTCGAGATACAAGGGGAAGGACGAGCTTCTCTTTTTTTTCCTCGAATCCACTTCGCACACGCTTTTTGCATTTCTGAACGTTTCGTTCGCTGCGTTGAATGACGACGAACATCCGGTTATCCGAATTTCAGTGATTAATCAATGTGGTCCTGAGTGACGGTGGGGACGAAATCGTATTGTGATGATCAGCGTTGTTGTCCTGCCAAAGTCCTCGTCATCAACATCCATAAATCGTGATGTCCTCTAATGCACTTCAACGAGGTCTCTCCAGTGATCTTTTCAGGAGATATTTCTACGCGAAGTCTCACACAATTGTTTGAGAAAAGGATCCCGTTGGAAGTTCCGTATGAAGGAAATCAGGAAGAGTTTCGTTCTCGACACAAGCTACGACTCGCGAATCCTCTTCAAAATACATTAAAACGTATTTCCTTTTCGATTTATTCACAATCCAGGCTCTTCTCGTCACAATTGTTCTCCTTCATATGTATTTATTTATTATTCTCTTGTTTCGAATAGATTGGATAATACACATAGTTACAATAACTCTGAGCCCCATAACTGGAATATAAATCTTATTCCACTCGGGTGGACCAAACAACAAACTGCAGCGTTGCTAGATTCATCAACGCAGATTCTCCATTAACTATATTCGTCGAAGTTACACGTAAATTTTCTCAACATACTTATCAACGCCGCAATTTATCTTATTTTAAGAGGACTCTCATTATCATTGTCATTATTAATATTATTATACATTTTTCCACGAATATTCGTAACTGAGCTACATTTCTTTCTGCTCTTTAGTACACTGGGTTGTAAAGTCAGAAATTTGTTCATTTCGAAAAATACGAAAAAATCTCTGGAAACGTAAAGATTTTTGCGCCCAATGTCGCCAAATATCTTAACGAGGTTCGATCCATTCTTTCATGAAAATTAATTACCAACTTGACGCAATCAAATTTTGTAAAAACGTCGTTTAATACAATGCTCGACTTGTGATGAAATTTACAATGATTACAAATTAAAATGGAAAATGATTTATCGGATTGTAAAGCATGTCTTGTGTCGTCGGGGGTACCAAGATTAAGTTTTTGATTTTTTTTTTTCACACAAAAATGCAAACTTCGATGGTAAAAAAATGAACACACGAAACTTTAGAATTTTCCTTAATAAAACATGAATTTCAGATGTACAGTTATCGATGAATTAATGAAGAAATGTTTGATTGATTTTTCCGATTTTATGTAAAACTTCTTCTTTCAAATTAAAATATCTCAAAAACAAATTAAAAAATGGAATTAATTATTTCGTTGATACCTGAAGATAGATATAGCAGATTGAAATTCAATTAACTGTTTCGATATTCTAAAGTTTCGTTCGAACCCCCATAATCATAAAATGCGAAAGTATGGGGATGAAAAGATAGAAAAAAAAAGTGCTGCAACGAAAATAAAAACGCGACGATTGGTTTGGTGAGTGAAGAGTTGCAAGAAAGCAGAAATCGTTTTAATTTTAAAAACCACATCCTGAATGCACGTGTTACTTGATTAGATAAGAAATTAACGAGGAGAAAAAAAGTTATTCGAGTTCCCTCTCTCCTTTCCTCTTTGCCACCCACCCTTTGTTCAAAAAGAAAAACAAAAAAGAGATATACACCTTGGATTAAAATATCTAAGTTCCCCCTTCAGATTTTGTACAATGTTCATTTATCACTTGTTCGTTGCGCACTTCCAATTTCTCGCTCACCAACAATTTCACTTATATAAATTTATATCCGTCCCGCGCCCCTTCGAGTTATATTTGCATTTTGTATATTCTTTTCAGCAAATGCGAGCGCACTCGCCCCTTTATAACGAAACAAAAGAGCTCTTGCTATTCAAGGAGACAAGGTTCAAGCATTTTCTTCCTTCGAGTCTCACTTGCGCACACGCACAAAGACACACACGCATTCTCTCCTCCCTTCTTCCATCTCTTTTCTTTTCTCTCTCTCTCTCTCTCTCTCTCTCTCTCTCTCTCTCTCTCTAGTAAAATCCGCATGAACGAGCATGGAATAGGGCTTGTGCAATGATTATAATTGTACATTTGATGTGATTTAGAATAAGGCGGAGTTAGTTAGTTTGAAGGGTTATCGTATCTAAGACTTACGCTCTCCGCTCGGCTGGGACAAACTTCCCGAAAAACTTGCTGCATCAGGGGTTGTCTGGAAGTAAATTAAAAAAAAAACATGTCGTTAGTTTCACGATTGATTGTCAATTTTTTTGCTTAGCGTAAAATTTTAATGCATTCATTTTATCGACGATGAAAATTGGCGTAGAGAGTGTAATTTCGGAGGAAAACGAGGAAGAGAACGAGATTTTTTGGCGCCGGTTCCCTCACGGTCATGTTCAATTGAATTACCGTACTGCGTGTGGAAAATCTAATTATGTACGTTGGAATCAAGCCAAGCTCCGTGATAGACCGTCCGAGAGTCTTTGTGCATAAAACCGCGACTCGAACGGGTTTTAACCTTCGCCCAAATATTCATTACGTAAACGTGCAAAAAGTTTCTCGAGAGTAAACTGTGCAAATCTTTCTTCGATATCGAGCAGAGTTCATTTCGGGATATTTCGACGTTTCGGTAACAACAGATTCAAGAAAGCTTCCATCACCATCCGATTCGTACTTTTCTTACTCTCATTCTACGATATTTACGGTAAGTCCGTCAAACGTCAACTTTGTTCAAGCCCAAACTACCTTGACACTTTCCATAATAGGAAAAAAAAGGACTATTTCGTGACAAACTTAAAATTTGCATCGTCAAAATATGGTTTAAACAAAATTTGTCTCAATAAAATTAGGAACCTTGTTACTTTATATCTGATAAAAATTTTATTTTACATTTTATATTCTTTTGCTGCTTTTGGACGATGAAAATAGAAAGGAAATAAGAATTATATTAATAATGTCGCGATGTTAAAGTTTCCATCGTTAGAACGTTTTCAAAAAATTAAAATATTTTTACTGGAGGAAATGTTAATCCATTTGCATCTTCATGTTTTGAACAGTTTTCAATGTGTTTCAACGATTGAAATATTTAATGAAATATTTTGTGACTACTCTATATCTGTTGAAATTTATCCTTTTTCAATTCGGACGAGGAATACGTACTTTGCGTCAAGACCACCTCCCGGAGGCAGATTCGGTATGTCTTGTTGCCGAAGGATCTGGACCAATTGGGGATAATTGAAGTCCGCTTCTTCCTCCTGCTGTGCTACGATTTCTGTTGAAAATCGAAAAAGAAAAGGCACGTTAGAGCCACTTATTCATTATCAGCGATTTTACGTTCATCAAATATGTGCTAATTGACAATTTCTTTAAAATGTTGCATTTTTCACATGTGAGTGTCGATTGTTAATCGTGACACGGTGTGTATATATTGCTTGAAAGAATAACAATATTGTAAAAACACTTTGTACATTGCAAGAAAAAAAATCGAGAACAATTTTTGTCGCTGTCGATGTACTCTTTTCGATTAATAAACGTTTGGGGATTATTGTGTTGGGGATTCTGCTTTCCAAGGTGATAGAATCGAGGAAAACTAATTTTTTGGCTTAATTACGGTCAAGTATATGCAAGTACCTTCAACGAGCCACGTTCCTAATTGCCATGTTTTTCATTGCAGAAGTAAATTTCTTTTTTTTTGTTGCATTCTTTAACTGAGTGAACAAATAAATTATCCAACAAAAATCCTGATGTTTTCGTGAGAAAAATATTTATGTACAAACGAAGTTCTAATCAATACACAACAAAATGAAACATGCATCTACTGTTGGAATTTACTCGCGATTACATTTCTTATGGAAAAATTATATAAAGTATAACTTTTTTTTTAAATGTATTATAACATTTTTTTTATAATGTATTTTTCGTGAATTAACTTCACGAAAAAAATCCACCTCTGGAATTGTAAAAATAAAATTTTTGTTCTTTGATGCTTTCTTCTTTTTTCTAATGAGAAATTTATCTGACACTTGAACGGTATAATCGCGCAATGGATTTCCATAAGAAATGCATTGCCGTTGAACTATCGACAAAGAGATAAGAGGGAAATTGCGAGAGACAAAAAGATCTAATGTGTTTGTAAACAAGTTCGCACCTACCTGCGGCGCCATCTAATCTATTTTTTTTTTCAAATTCGGCAAGTCTCTACAATTATTCTTGCTTATATCTCGCAAAGACAACTCCAAAGGTGGACCCATTTTGCACGACGGCACGTAAAAAAGAAAGAGATAATTTGATGATAAGTGGATACAATTAGCGCCCACACATTAAGATCAAAGGATTTATTGCAATTTTTGAATTTTTGAACAATTCACTCTACAGCCTCGCATTTTCTCCTTCTTCCCAAAATTTGTACTAATTATTTTGTATTTCTTTTCTTTTTTTTTTAATTTTTTTTCCTTACGACTAGCTTAAATAGTTACTCAGTGCGACTCTACGAAAGCTTCGAAAAAGAACAGCACATCGAGGATACGACAATACAAGTTTTTCTTCACATCCTCACTTTTATCGTGAATACAGTCGATCAAGGGCTGACAATATTTTCAGCGATTATCGCTCTATCACCGAGGAAAGACTCGTATATTTTTCATATTTCTAAATTTTTCTCTACTCAGACTTCTTAATTGTCTATATAATTATTTTGATTATCATTCAACGTTTGTAAATTGTGCATCAATTTTTTGGCACATTGATCTACTTGTAGGAATAAAAATCATTTCAAAGAAAACCTGATTAAAAGATGAAAAAAAATGTCCACAGAAACCCAAAATACTCTTTACGATCATTATTGAATACCTCGAGTTTTTACTCATTTATGACTAAATCGGTATAAATTGGAAAAAAATATAACTTTGACTAGAATAACGCGATCATGCGTCATTGGGAGACCGTTTCACAATTTTCTACTTAAAACGAGTGACGAATAAAGTTTTTTTTTTTCATTGTTAACTTTCGCTAAGTTATGATAATGGGAAAAGATTTTTTAAACGCGACAATCCGTCGTCATTTTAAAATCGTACTTGTACAAGTACGTCGATCGAACTACAAAAATGGTTTATTATTTTGTCGTGCGACAATGTTGGTTATATTTTCTTTAAAATATCGTATATATTTCTTTAGCACCTTAATAAAAGTGAACGGATTTATGTTCACGTTTCTGTCATACTTATGAACTAGAAAATATTTATTCAGAACGTTAAAATTCGAATACTCATTCTAAAACATTGCTCTTGATATTTATTCGATTTTCCTGGTGCTTATCGAAAAGCACATTGGTGACTAGAGATTCGCTTCGTAAAACGTTAGCGTCAGGGTCAAAGGTGACTTTGGAAGAGAACTTCGAGTTACGTGACTCGTATCGTCAATTGGGTTATTGGTAAGAGGATATACGGGGATATTAACGTAATTTGAAAACAACGAGTATGCCGGAAGTAACTGGGATTAAAGACTCTTATTAGAGATTTTCTCGCATGTGAAATACCTTCTCTTTGATCTTTTCGCCATTCTCGACTGGTGCAGATTTTTACGATAATTGTTATTTTCTATTAATAGATTGTGATTAATATATGTGCGATTATTCGTTACTGGTCCCAATTATTAATAAGATTTAATATTAACGTTTGCTTTTGTGACTTAACTATCTCTTTTCGATCATTTGTGGAAAACTCGAGACCTTTGGCACACTGTGTTTTGATTTTTGACACACTTTCAGACTTAACACGACTTTGCTCCGGTTGAGCAAAATGACTCTGTTCTATTGTGATTTTTTTCAGCTCACTTTCAGTTACTCACTTTTGAAATCTTTTTTTTTTGGATGGAAATAATTTCGTTTGAGCCTAATTCATCGACGACTGAACATGGCATGATTACGTTTCTACTTTCAAGAATGACGTGAACGTCAAGAATGTTTGCGAGCACGAGATCGCATGTTAAGACAGCAACACAATGAGAGCATTGAGTGTGAGTATGGAAAATTAAATGAACCTTTGATTCTCCTCTCGATGGTGTTTTCTAATTCAGCCTCCTTGCTTTGCGCCTCGGGGCTCGGCTTTGGTGCTCCCGGGAACGTCACCAAGATTATGCTCATGTTGTCCCGACTACCCTGTAACGTCGAAAAATGTCATGAGTTAAAAATTATACGTTAAAATTGCCCTAATTTTAATAAATGATGATTCGTGCTTGAAAAAAAGCAAAAATTAGCGAGTAAATGGATTGGCCTCGAAGTACAAAAACATATTTGTATGCAAAATAGGTGTGGACTAGTTGTAGAGGAAGAAAAAAAAGAAAAAAAACTCGACTTACCTTGTAAAGACAGGTGTCAACGACTTGATTGGTAACGGCTTCAAGATCATCGGTGAGCAATAGCCTCGAGTGTATAAAATCGCAGAGTTCCTTATTGTTCATAACGTCCCAAATGCCGTCGCAGGCGAGAACGAGAAATTCGTCGTTGTCGTCTCTGTCGCGAACAAAGATTTCAGGTTCAGGTGATACGAGCTGTTCACAGGGTCCCCGCCCCTCAACATTTTTGTACTCGTAGTCGCCGAGAGCTCGAGAAACGGCGAGTGATCCGTTTACGCGTTGGACCATAACGCTGCCACCGGCCTTTTGAATCCTCTCCTTCTCCGCGGGCTCCGCGGGTTTGTGATCCCTCGTGGAAAATATCGGTTTACCGGAATTGCACAGAACCGCTCGGGAATCCCCGCAATTCGCGATATAAATGTTCCGAGGCGAGATGAAAGCGCACACGGCCGTTGAGCCAGATTTATCCGTTCCAGCCGTCATTTCTGGCAAATCTCTCATTTTGTTGTCAAAACGTAGGAAACCCGAGTGTATGCCTTCTATTACATTTTCTTTGAACTTCTCGGTTTGCATTATGCACTCGATGAGGTGCTCCGAACTGTGCGCAGAGACCAGAGCACCTGCGTGACCGTCGAACACGGCGAAGTAACTCCAGTCGGTGAGTTCTCCATTCAAACGAGGTATCACTCTGTGAGCGTCTTCCATCTCAAAGCGCCAGCCTTGCATACTCGCCACTCCGTATCGCAAATTATTCCCAGCTCCGTGCTCATTGTACTTGTCTGTTTTTGGTGTGTCTAAAAATGCCCCCATGGTATCGCTCCGGAATACCAGCAAACGTACTTTTTTTTCTTTCTCCGATCTTCTCAGATTCTCCGCTCGGTGTTCTCTCTTTTTTCGCCGATCAGCTCTTTCTCTATTTGATCAGCATCTTCCGAGTTCTCGCTTCAATGATCCGAATGTTCGCTCCTTATCTGCGATCGGGAGACAAAGTATGATTAAAGCGTGTCTCTCTTCGATTGTTGTTGTTATCGCTGTTTTTTTTTTCTTCAAAATTTGCAAACTAGACTCTCAAGCTTGCCGGTAAACACCGGCAAATAGCGTATCAAGTTTTGAATAATATTTGATTGCTAAAAAAAATGGTTTGCCGCACTCAACGACTTTCAAATAATTCTTTTGAAGCTTTTCAATTTGGCAAGATCCATACCGTACGCTTGTTCCCTGGATTTTTATTTTCAAGCGTGAACTACTTTTTATATTTATGATTGTTGATAACGCAAATCATGAATGCCAAACAGAGATAAGGATGGAAATCTTGGCATGACTCGGATTCATCTTGAACTCTTGCACTTTTTATTCCACACGCGTTAATTGTGAAAAGCTCAAAAAAAAAAAATGGTTATTCGTAAATTCGGAGGGATTGACGAAACGTGTTCGGATGCGGCTTGATAAAATTTTGCTTCGACGAGAAGAGAAGTTAAACTCGCGGTAAACAAACCGTCGATTCGCAGTTAGCACGGAAATAACGATAGAATCGAACGTGTCGCGTGTGCTCGTCGCACCACAGGCTCATCGAGAGAGCAACGAACGTTGGGGAACGCGAATACTGGCCGATTTGCGAAAAGTACGCGTAAAGAGGGAATATCGAGAGAAAAATAGCGAGAGCGACGAAACGGCGTTACGTACATATGTCCGAATGCCGGAGTACGTTCCGCGTCTGGGACACGAAATCCCGTCGCTGTGGAAATAACGATACGCGATCCAACCGGTTAGAAAAATCACGCGTACGAAACAATATTGCGCTCGAACGTATACTTTTTTTCCAGTTTAGGAAAAAGGACTGAACGCGATCGCGAGAAAAGACGAAACAAGCGAGTGACAAATGAAACTTGGAAGTACAAGAGTCCGATGTAAATTGTAATATTTGGAAAGAGAAGGAAAACGAGGAAAAAAAATGCTTTCCCCGACTAAAATTAGTATCTCATGTGTGGCTTCGTCCGAAGGTTTTTGCAGTACGACATGGATTATATTATTCGAGTTAAAAAAACTTACGTGTGACAAGCGTTGCCGATTATCATTATTATGTGTTATATTGAACATGTGTTATATTGAACGTTTGAGTCATATGAGAGTGCTAATCGACTCGTTTTATGTTTTTGTCAAGGCACACGAATGTCACCGTCACCATGTCGTCTCGCTCTCTCTCTTTTGCTTTCTCGCTCTTTCTCGTTTTTTTTCTTCCTCCTTGCACCCCTCTCCAGCGCTCGCACACAGAGAGAAACAGCGAAATCGACTCGCATGAATGACGGACGCGCACACTCGTTTCTCGCTCACTGCGCTTGCGCCATGGTTATAAATAGACTTGCCTGATGTCGTCACTCTCCGCCAATTGCGATATTCTCATTTCCGTTCGAACTTTCCTATAGTTTTCCAAAATACCGTAGATTTTTCGAAATTCTATGTCAATTTGAGACCTTTTTATCTAACGGAAATTAATCGACTTTCTTATAAAACTATGTTTCTCCGTTTAAATAATCTTATTTTCTTTTTACTGATGTATTATTATGCAACGTTCGTGAGAGTTCGTAAATTTCACGCCGTGCCTTCTCGAAGAATTCAAAGATTTTCAACCAAAGCTCTCGTTAATGTTCAGAGTATCGTTAAAATTTCGCAATAATTTTATTACTGTACATATTGTAAAAAGAAATTCTTTCGCGATTTTGATAAATCGCGCAATGTCATTTTCAAAACTTCCGGCTACCAACGGAAATCAGTAGTTAACGGTTAAAACGCGCGCAGTCGAAGTCTGACATTCTTATCAATATTCATCGTTTTTTTCACAAATTAACATAAATTTAAAAAATAATTTTTTTTTAATAATCAACTTTTGAATTTCACGTTTACATATTTCTAATTAGACTCTGTTCTGAGTTTGATAAGCATTTCAAAAAATTGTACGCTAGATGGTGCGTCATGTACGAAGAATGGTTTGAAAATGTAATTTTTTTTTTATATCACTGGAAATATGCGATTTTTAATTATAAAATTTTGCAATTCCAACATTATTAGCCATTATTATCATCGTAATAAAACTTTAAATCATCTACATTGATTTATATTTTCCTTCTACTCATCGTGTTCAAAACTTCCATCAATTTTCGAGCGTCAAAGCTGCATTGTTTAGTCGATAAACGCCAGTCTGTGGAAATTTGTTAAAAGTATATATAGAAAAATGTTTCCACTGTACAAATCAAGATCGTTGAGTCGATTATCATTTCACACGAATCTAATACACAATTTTTATCGAAAAAATTATGCTAATCGCGCAAAACTTTTGCAAATAAAAAACTGTGTAGGTTATGTACAAACGGATTCTATAAAATTTATCAACACTTTACTAAAGCCCTGTCACAAAACAACTTTTTTTAGTACGCAAAACGATTCGAGTTATTCATCTCAAAAGTGAGTAATTTTATGTTAACCAAAAATTGTTAGAAAATTTATGTAAATTATTTAGTAAACCTATCAATAAAATCTTCAAAAAATCATCATCATATTATTTTCTAGCATTGCACATTTCCATGTTAAAAAAAGATGCAATTGCACTGAACAGCACGAATAAAAATTTTTTTTTCCCTAAGAATTATTGCATGTCCTTTTATAAATTATGAATATAAAAATAAGTGCCATGATGTAAAATGGTTGAAGTGAATGTAAAATAACTCCGACTGTTGCATAAAATCTAAACTCAAAAGGAAAAATGTGCAAATTGAAAATAATATGAGTAAGTATGAAAAACAAGCAACGAGGAATAACAATTTAATTTTAGAGAACTTGATGCTGTGCAATTTGAAAAAATATCAGAAGAGACTCTGGAATCGCTGAGTGAATACTTTGAGGAACTGATTGAAGCTGCAGAACACTTGCAAGAGGCTGATGTATCGTACAGTGTGAGTTTCTTACAAAAAAAAATTAACAATTTGATCATTTTGTTTGCAGACTTTAGAGTTAGGGTTTATTTAAAATTTTTTATTTAACAGAGTGGTGTTTTGACTGTGAAATTGGATGACAAGTATGGGACTTATGTAATTAATCGTCAAACTCCCAACAAACAAATTTGGCTGTCATCTCCAATATCTGGACCAAAGCGCTATGATTTTGTAGATGGCAAATGGATCTACAAGCAGGATGGAAAAAGTCTTCATAATTTACTTGATGAAGAAATACCCAGCGCAGTGAAATTTGATACAAGATTTTATGAATGTCCATACGGTGGATTGTAACAATTATTTAATTACTATAATTCATTAAATGTTAAAAATAAATATAAAACTCGTTTTTTTTTGTAAAAAAGAATCTTTATTTGGATCTTCATTAAATGCTATACATTTCATTTTGAGAACTATGAGACTTAATAGATTTAATATTTCTATCTAAAATTATCTAATGATATTGCAATACTCTTTTTATTTGTACAAACTATGGAATTTCGTGCAATTATTAAAGAAAATTAATAATTGAATTATAGGATTAAAGATAATCAGCAAGTTGTGGGTTGAAATCTTGGGTGTAAGAACTATACTTGAAATAAACAACTAAATATAAAGTAATGATATTCAAATAATGGATTTTATGATACAAAATATAGATTGAAATAATAATAGAGTATATATTAGATATTTGTAGTTAAAAATTTTATATTTTCTTAATAACATTTTTTTCAATACATATAAAAGTATCGTATTTTTATTGGTTTGTTATTATAAAAAATTGTAGCAGACACTGCATTTATCTTGCTCAAAATATTATATTTTCTTGTACATCAATATAGGTATGTAGCATTCTCAATTTCGTATATATTTTTAATCATCGTCGACATCAATAACCAAGCATAATGCTTTATCAGAGAGGTTTTACAGCAACTTATTTCTTAGTTACGTCCCTTAAAGAAATGTTCCATTATTATATAACAAGATATCTTATGGTTAATACAAAACACCAATGCTAATGATATTTACCTGATAGTAGTTAGTGTTCCAATCCTGAAAAAAATTATTAATGATTAAATAAAACCACATACTATTCGTACACCATTTAACAATACAATGTATTGTATATTTAATACAAAACACCAATTCTAATGATATTTACCTAATTGTCAATACTGTTCCAATCCTGAAAAAAAATTATTATTGGGTAAATAAAACCACATACTATTCGTGCACAATATAACAATAAGATGTCTGGTATTTAATACAGAACACCAATGCTAATGATATTTACCTGATTTTTATTACAGTTCTCTTCCTGAAAAAAATTATTATTGGGTAAATAAAACCACATACTATTCGTACACCATACAATATTAACATGTCTTGTATTTAATACAAAACGTCAATGCTATATACCCGATTATAATTGCGTTTACAATTCTGAACAAATTGTTAATGATTAAATAGGACCACATACTATCGTTTCATTGTATAACAATAATGTATCTTGTCATTAATTCAAAACTTTAATGTTAATTATATTTACTTGATTGGAATGAGTGTTCGAACCCTGAACAAATGATTATTATTGATTAAAAAAAGAACCATATGCTACTGTTATATCATATAACTATGATGTATCTTGTAGTTCATTCCAAATGTTAATGATATTTACCCAGTCAATATTAGCGCTCCAGTCCTGAAAAAAATGGTTATTGATTTTAAAAAACCACATACTATAATTCCTTCGTATAACAATAAGGTGTCTTGTAGTTATTTAAAAACGTTAATGTTAATGATATTTACCCAATCGTAATTATACCAGCACTTTTTCTGAAAAAATTACCATTGATTAGATTAAAAAATACTATCGTTTCATCGCATGACAATAAGGTATCTTGCAATTAATTAAAAACATCGTTATTTACCGGATCCTTATTTATAACAATGTACAAAGTCATGCTCTGTATCGGTGCATCCCAGAAACCATAGTCCTGATAAAAATGATTATTGGTAAAGTTTTAAAAAAATCACCATGGCAAGAATATGTTTTTATTTAAATTAGAAAAGTATAAAATAGTAATAGAAAAGTGACGTACTGTTCGATAAATCCTAGAGTTTATGGTGACATTTCGTATTATGTGTCCCTATAAGATTGAAAAATCATTTTTTTCATTCGTGTTCATTTTCGGTATACGAATTTATATTATGGATAAATGTATACGTGTGTAGATGGTTTTTTAATGTTTACCGCGATAGGGTAGTTAGTAGTAGTTTTCTGTAAAAAAGCAATTAAACAATGTCGATCTATTATTGTGATCGTGAAATTTTGTATGGCAATTTGAAAAATCTATATTTACCCTTGTTTCGGTGGTTAATGCTCCGTCTCTTTTAAACTGAAAGTGAAAAGATGATACATTTTCCTTTATTAGCATTACGATTAGTGAACTAAAAACTAATCATTAACGAACATTTCTACGTACGATAAAAAATTAATTGGTATGAAATGCAAAAACGATTTATATGAACCTTCAATAATTTCATTAATTTATTTCTATCGAAAAAAAATCGTTAAACAATTTTAATTATTTACCGTAATTTCAGGTTCTGATGATGAGCCGTTGCTGGGTACAATATTGTATCTCTAAAAAAAAATTAATTCACCGAATAATAAAAAAAATAAATAAAAAATATTTATATTTTGGAGTAACTTGCGACAGCTGAGCGCCAAAAAATTTACCTCAGCGAGAGCAACGCAAAGAATCATGGCGAACAAAATTCGAGCAATCATTTTCAAGAATTCTCGATTTTGGAAAGAGCAACACTTCCAGAAACAGATTTCAAAGTGATGATTAATTTTCAAAATCGACCTTTTATACCCACACGCTTCAATTTTATCTTGATCGATTTTGACCAATGACAGAGATTTTCGTTCATTTTGTTTCGCCATCAGAAAAAAGTAGGAAAATAGATACCATGCACTTGCACATTATATGGTATTAAATGTAGACATTGTGTATAGATTCTTGGAAAAATCACAATTTTAGACTAACGACGTCACGCTTATCAGATTTAAATTATGATTTCTCAATTTCTTAGACCTAATTCCATGAATTATGGCAGTGTGATGAAATGATGAAAAAAAAACGGACCGCCCTGATGTTCGATATTATACATTATTATTATTATTATTATTATTATTATTATTATTATTATTATTATTATTACTACTATATAAATGTTATTACATATGTAAATGTTATATGAAAATTTGCCAAAAATATCAAAAATTTTTAAACATATATATATCAACATTAAGTTATAGGAATTTCTTAATATTTCTTCTCATTCAAAATTTGTTCTTCGTAAAAAAGTAAAAAAGTTGTATACACTATCTTTATTAAAGCTTATTTAATTATTGTTATTATTATAGGCAGACAAACATTTTATTTTTCAGACTATTGAAGAACAATCTATTATAGTTGATTCACCATGGAGATTATGGAAGATGGAAATCTCGTCGATCGAGTCAGAATTTTGTTGCAACGAGACATGCAATATTACCAAGTAAATTAATTATAAATTCGCTAAATTTTCAAATCTATTTTTAACAAGGAACACATATGAAAAAAAAGTCTCTGACAAAAGTTAGTTTTTCATTAGTAAATTAGTGAAATTTATCTTTTATATTTTGATAATAAATTTGTCAATTTTTTTACTCTATGACGATTGATTTTGTTCTGATAATTATAATTTAAAATATTTAGTAAAACGCTTTAAAATTTGTAACTTATTATTTTAAAAATATGTAAAACATGAAATTTCAATTAAATATGTTTCCTGAAGCATATGATATTTTTACAAAAGAAGCAACGTTAAAAGTCTATGAATTCAAAGTTTTTAAGTTCAAAGAAAACAAAAATAACTCTGATTCTGCTCAGTGAGTCATTTTCAATAATCTTTCATAAATTCCAAAGCAGCATATCAAAGACGTAGCAGCTATTAAATTCACTCGAATTCTTATTTTATCTTATCTTTATTTATTTATCTTATCTTATTTTCGAATTTTTAAACAAAATAACAAAAAAATAGTTGAAATAGTTTTTGTTTTCGTTATGCTGTTTCGTATACCGATTCATATGTATTTTTCAATAAAAAATAAAGGCACAGCAAACGGTTCTACGCGAATCCTTGTGCCTGAGAATAAGCGGGGGAAAATTGGATTTTCCTCGACACGCTTCGTTTGCTGCAATAAAAATTGTCACTTGGTGGGAGGCCGAATTTCGCGATGCGTTTCGACGTTCCTCGGGGCTGACGACCTGCGAGAACGAATCTTCAAATCTGGCTGAAGGTGCTATCAAAAAAACTCCACCAGCGGAATTTATTTCCCTCGTCGTCGATACCTCCGGCCAGCTATTGGGTGACTTTTCCTTCGAATTCCAACATCGATATTCAATAATCTCAAAAACACTTGTTTATAAAAAAAACAATTATTTATCATTTTTTTCCCACAAAATTAAATCCTTCACGCTTTAGAGATAATATTTTAATCAATTTACTCTTCAATATCTCCGATCCTCCATTTTCGTAAATTTCAACTTGCTTTTGATCCTCTTTTAGAACATCTTCACACTTTGATTCAAGAATCTTTGGATCACGCTGATCTGGCAGTGCTCACAGCCACCCTCGGAGCCGCAGCTTTGATACGAAATTGCCTATGGTGTTATAATAAGCAATCGAAGAATGAAATACCATCTTACTTGAGGTTTTCATGTTCTTCTTAAATTTAGAAAAAAAAATTTTTTTTTCCTACAATTATTCTACATTTCTTTAGTCATTTCAGAAATGAGGCTTTCAACGATAATTTTTTTTCATTTATCTCTAGGCTATTTTTATTTCGAAGCTATAGATACAAAAATATTTAAAGAAATCTATTTAACTTCGACAGTGAAAAACTCTCGGAATGTTACAAATCTTATAACGAAATGGCAGAAGCTGTTGCTGAAAGATTGCTAGATTTACACTGTCGACTTATTTCACTCTACATCCTGATGGAGGCGGACTCCCTGAGCTGGCAAAAAAATAAGTCTTTCTTCGAAAAGGAGCGTTGCTCCTTCACCGTGCAAATGTGGTGGCTCTACATGCAAGGTTCGAACAAAGATAATCCGATAGAATTGAATAAAAATTTAAACATCAAAAGTAAAAAGATATTAGGATAAAATTTGGTCAAGACGAAACTTTTATTGGTAAATAATGTATGGATTATTTACTTTGAAGAAAACAATTTTTATTCGCAAATATCGTTGACACGAAATCAATTCTAAATAGAATTTTGTAATTTCGAAACAGTCTGTATTAAATTAAATAATACTATTTATAAACTTACATTTAGAATCATAAAGCCATCAGAAATGCAAACAATATATAAGCTTCTCCCCTATGTTTGTGTTTATTTACAACATACTTTGACAATAAAATTCAAGGAAAAAATAATTATAATTTTCTAGTAATGACAAGAAATTAGAATTTATAATTTTCTAGTAATTACTAGAAATTAGAAATTTTAATTTATAATTTTTTTAGAATTTATAATTTTCTAGTAATTACTAGAAATTATAATTTTTAATTTATAATTTATAATTTTTGAGTAATTACTAGAAATTATAATTTCTTGTAATTTTCTAGTAAATGAATCTTGCTTTGCAAAGAGATTTTTAAAATATTGTTATCTACTCCAAAGGTACAAAAGCAGATTTATGGAACACTGTTTCCCCGAAAATGGCACAGAGAATTTTTTCTGGAATGTTGAATGAGTCACTGACGATACTGGTTACTCGATTTATTCACGTAAGATATCAATTGACATTAAAAAACCATTAGTTTCGCGTCACATTGTTATAAATTGATAATTTACTATAGGAACAAATAATACATTAAAAATCCATTAAAAGTGGTGAATCATTTATGAGTATAGATGCTTAAGAATATTTATCGACCAAGTCAGTTAAGAATGTTGCGCTCAAAACCGAAAATGATGGAAAATTTTTGAAAATTTTAGCAGTCAAAACTGATTGTGAGATCGAAGGTCGTCGTTTGGTACCTGAGTTCCCTCTCCAAGTATAATTTCTTACATAGGGATAAGAACCCGAAATATAGAGTAACTGGAAGACCTAACACTTGCAAAAAATAAATTCTTGACGTTAAATTTGTAAAATCCAGACTCTAGCTTTTGCTAAAAATTTGCCAATTTTATGAGCAGTTTGACCATCAATTGGCATATTTTAACAATAAATTAAACATATTTTATTGTTTAAAAATTTGAAAAAAAAAATTCTTCATAAGAAGCAACCTCAGCAATTTTGGAGATTGATAACTCCATTCAGCAAAACGATTTCAAATTTAACAAAAATTTTATTCATATGCTTAAGAATAAAATACCAAAAATTTATAAAATATTCATATTTTTTTTACAAATATCGCTTATACATCCTTAAATCCTTGATTTTTAACGCTGAGTCAATTTGAGTATACAATTATTTCGTTTCTTCATTTTCAAAAAGTAACAATTTTGTATAAATGTGACCTTTTACTAAAATAATTTATTATGTTTATTAAATACTGTCAAAATTGTAGGGTCTAAAAATTGTAAGTGTAAACCTAAACAAAAAATTTGATAAATACTATTCTTCAGGGTCGTCCAAGTCTAGCGAGGTCGGAACAATTTTGGGCAGACGCTTTCAACGTTTTGTGCTGCTCGGCTTATCTCTCGCTCTCCGCTTGTACAAATTCCGACGAGCTTCTGGGCCAGTCGACGAAAAAACTGTCAATTGTCATGAGAGATATTCACGCAAAATGTTGTGAATTGTTGTTTTCGCTGATCTTGCGAGGAACTCCGCTTCCTCAACTCTATCAGGTTTTCTCATCACTGCAAATTTGAACAAAAAAAAGAAGAGAATCAATTAAATCTTTTTTTTTGCTAATTTTTTAACAAATATATGAAAAATATCAACAAACAGAAACGAATTATTAATATATTTGTGTACGCATTTATAAATATAAGAAAACTACTTTTTTCTTATAACGAGCTGCAACGCGGCCGATGCGTGGCCGCTTTTTCCGTTTCAACATGTCTGAATTGATGTTTTACAATTATTCTAAGCGTATACTTCATACAATTTCATTTAATGCGCTGTATAAATTGATC
>JAPYYW010002269.1:0-30497 GCA_030522545.1 Cremastinae sp. A BG-2022a | reverse complement strand
GTTATTTTAGTCCAGCAATGTTTCTATTGAATTGAATTTCTATTGAATTTTAATATAAATTTCAAAAATAACCACGTATTAATGTTACGTTTAAAAATTCATTACAAATAGTTATTTTAGTCCAGCAATTTTTCTATTGAATTGAATTTATATTGAATTTTAATATAAGTTTCAAAAATAACCACGTATTAATGTTACGTTTAAAAATTTATTTCAGATTATTATTTTGATCCAGCAATTTTTGTTCAATTCTATTGAATTGAATTTCTATTCAATATAAGTTTCAAAAAAATTGGTTTTTTAAGCGCTCACCGTTAGTATGATTTTTCTGTTCTTGTTGATAGTGCAAGATATTTAGCTATTTAACAAAGGGATGGCAGAATGCGCATTGGCTGATGCAACAATCAGAGTTTTTGGAGATACTAATTCTGGACCTAATGAGTCCAGAACAAGAGTCAAACTGCCGCCAGGCTTGCTTATGATGCACACAGTGCGAACCGTTGAAGCTTTGCCCACTGGGACTCAAACAACAAACACAAATTTTGCATCCAGAGCTATGGAGCATAATAGGATTTTTGCCAGTAGAGTGCCAACTACTCTAGAAGATGTGAGGCCTCTGATGACACAGAATTGTACAGTAAGTGTTAAATAATATATAAACTTTTAATTCATAAAAAAAAATTATTCTATTCTAAAACAAACAAGCATAATCATCAAAATTAATTTTTGAAGTATTAAAATTTCATAAGTTTGTTTCTGAAAAATTGATCTATATGAGAAATAAATAATCTTGCTTCTTATTTCGATACAATAAATTGAAGTCCTGCTTTAAGTGTGTACTATTTTTATTTTAGAAAATGCTAAAATTAAATAATACTGCTATTAGAAAATACTGAAATAAAGTCTTAATTTTTTAAGTATCGGAAATCATTGCATTCTTCAATATTCGATTTAATAATATTAAAACTTTATTACAATTGTTTTTCTGACTCATGTTAGAAGAACTTGTCAATGCCTTTGCTTATTAAAATATGCAGTTTTTTTACATAGTCATTATTTATCATTAATAAATGCAAAAAATTTGCCAAATATTAAATTTTAAAATAAATACCCAGAATCATATTCTCGCATAAACTCGGCATTGAAAATCGGATTTTCAATAGCAAACATCTTTTAATGTCAGCAAAAGCATTTTTTTGTAGATTTTATTTAACCAGAAACTTATCTAATCGTTTCATTCCAAAAATATACACTAATTAAAAATTTCGATCGTTCTCATTAACACACTTTGCACGAACACGAACGAAGTATTGATTCTTTGAAGAAAAAAAAAAAATAACAATCTTCCAAATATTTTCAGCATCAGTCAGCGATGTCATTTGCAACCTGGTTGAACACGCAGTTGCAAGATCGTCAAGCTCCTGTGCCGAGAACAACAGACAGTTACGTGATAAACGTCGACGATGAACTATCAACGGACACGACCCAAGGAAATGATCAGCAATCCGGCGGTAATGACCACGAGTTTCAAAGATCCACCTTGGCTGACAATTTGTTGAACAATTTGAGGGAAGCGACTTCGAACGGTAGCGCCAACAATAACAACAATAACAACAACAATAATAATAACAACAACAACAACAATGTGACTGAAGAAGATTCTTCAGTAACTTTGCCTCTTAGCTCGGAAGCTCGAGACTTTCTCTGCTCCATTGGTGAAATATTCAACAAATGTCTTCCATTCGGGATCATTTTACTCTCGAAGTGTATCTACGATTACAAATCGAGTATAATCGAATTTCTCGGACTGCTGATGGTCTTCATGAGCGCAAACAGAGATCTCAAGCGAGAGATTGCCAAGAGACAAAACCGAAGCTGGAAAATATTATTGAGTATACTGTGTTACATCTACGGATGCTTCTTCGCGATTGATTATATTTTCGAAGAGCCCCTCCTGAGAATGTACACCGTACCGAGCACAATGAGCGAGCTCCTCTGGTCTGTCATCATAACTGACATGGTGCTCAAACTTTTGACAGTCGCCCTCAAGGTTTTCGTAACTTGTCTGCCCGGAAGAATTTTGCCGTACCAGAAGAGGGTGAGTTTTCCAAGTTTTCTATTTTAAGGATGAACTTGACTCGATTCGAAAAACGGTGACGATTTACTACATTTTGTGTATGTTGAGAAATACATGAAACGTTGTTGTCTCAAATTTAAAAAAGATTTCATTAAACGGTTTCAGAGTTGACAGACTTTGAATTCTTAGAATTTTAAGGGTATTGTGTTCAAAATCAAAAATGATGGAAACTTTTTGAAAATTTGAAAGGTAACATCTCTAAAAGATTGTGTAAAAATTTCACAACGATTAGGGAGCTCCTCGTTAAGATATTAATTGTTAAAAATCGCTATTTTTAGTACCTTCCCATAAGAGCTCGTGTTTGAAGTTGCTATTTTGTATAATAAATATCTCAGCACTGATCTTTGTATGGCGTTAAAGAAGCGTTGTCTAATTTTTCAAAAAAATTTCATTCTTTTTTGTGCAATCACATAGAGAGTATATCTGTCATTGAATTACCTTAAATTTCAAATATGTTTTTTATTCAGTCGATCTGCAGCAACTTTTCTTAATAAATTTTTACTCTCAAACGACTTTATGGGAGAAAAATGTCAATTTTTTGATTTTTTGCACAACGAACTGAACACCCTTAACATTGTTTTTTATGGGCGATTCATATATTTGTCTTGAATACTAAAAAAAAATGATGACGCCACTGTCAAATTTATATCATATGTTTGATGTTAATAATAAGTTTTAATTTTTAAAAGTTTTCACTAAATTTTTTCATTTTTAATTGTTGAAACTATACAAAATGACAAAATTATTTTTAAAATGTTCTTAAACTGTTAATTCGTAATAGCGTGAATAGGAAAAAACAATTGACAAAAATATGAACTCAAAATTGCTCCAATTTATTTAGAAAAACTCTTTTGACAGGGAGAGTATTTCCAGTTCATCCTTAAGATAGTTCTATTGAAAAATCGTTTTCTTAGGATTTTGTTAAAAATTTGCAAAAACCTTCTTTGATACAATGTGCAGTTGTATATTAAATTTTAAAAGGTTTCACTAAGTAGAACTCGATATATTTATTGTCAATAATCACTATTTTTTGCAGTCTCCCCTAAAAGAGCACGTATTAAATATTGCGATTTACAACTCGAAGTATCTTGACTTCTGAGTAGTGAAACTTGTTGAAATTTTGCACAGCTCTTTATTGTAGCTTAAAGTTTTCCTCAAGTTAAAAAAATCCCAAGATTATGTTTTTTTTTAATTTTCATACATACGTAGCAAGTACAGGTCGCCTTGGATGAATTTTGAGCATGTTGTTCTTGAAACAATTAGCAACAACTTTTATTAATTGACTTAAGCTCAAAAACCACATATAGTATCAAGATAAATTTAAATAATAACTTTGATTTGACTGTACCGATAGATCTACCTTAACTTAAATAATTATATTTTTTGCGAAAAACATTTATGTCTGGCTTTAAAACGATCGAATTGTTCCTCGTAGGGAAAATATTATCTCGTGATGGAAGCCTGCTCGCAATTTTATCGCTCGACCGCGACGGTCTACCCATGGTTCTTTTATCTGTGGGACTGTTATGGCGGGTCTGAAGCCCTGATTGCTCATCTCTTCGCTGCTGCCTACACGAACAATAAATTCAGCGATGTAGTACCGCGAGGAAAGCTTCTGTGGAGCTCTCTGAAAAAAATGTGCCAAAATGTGGTATGTGAACTAAAATGAAAAAAATAGATAGAAATTCTTAAATTCTTAATTAATTAGTTGAATTTTTTTTCAAAGCATATAATTTTTTCAAAAGTTCCTAAAATAAAGGTTTCTACTGTCAAACTACCTCAAATTAAATGTAATAATAATTCAATAATGAAATTTATAAATCTATAAATGTTAGATAAAGTGAACAAAAATCTTTTTTTTTTGTTGCAGAGTTTGGGCGTCTCGCCTTCAAAGGATCAATTGATCGCTTCCGGATCGATATGCGTTATTTGTCACGAAGAATATACGAACCCTGTATTATTGCAATGCAAACACATTTTTTGCGAAAGTTGTGTGACAACTTGGCTCGACCGAGAACACACGTGCCCGTTGTGTCGTGCTCCGATATCCGACGACCCGATATATCGTGATGGCCATACCACTGATTTTATTCAATGGTATTAAAAATTCACAGAACGTGAAATATTTTTTTACTCCCATAAAACGTAATTTTATTCGAAATTTCGAAATAATTGTCCAATCGATATTCGTATCGTTTTTGTTTTTTCTCTTTCGTTAAATAATTTTTTGAGGTGATAACACAGATTTCCTGGTCATTCTCTGATTGACTCAGATATCCTTAATTCTTCGTCAATAAGGATAATATTTATTCAGATTAGTTGGCAAAAGTTTATTGATCTTTGGATTTTTTTCGAAACATCAATAATTCGGATATTCGAACTAAGAGCTTTATATTTATCTGAAGTGTCACCTTAAATACGTACTGTGGTAAACTCGGATTTACAATTTTTGTTGTTTGATTTTTCTTTCGGAAGAGAAAGAATGTAACTTTTTTTTAAGTATAAAGTTTCTTTATGTGAAAAATGTTAAGAATAATAATCACCGTGGTCGTCGGTGAAGACAATTATTCCAAAAACTGTATAAAGTCTGTTCTCTGTAACATTATTTCTCAAACTTTTCATATACCGGCATTTTTTAATCAACAGTGTGTTAAGAAAAAACTATTTCCATTCCTCCGATCGTTCGTGATCTTGATTAGGTTTACAAAGGTAGAAAAATGAAAGAGTATGGATAGAAAGATTATGGGAAAAGAGGAGTCAATTTTTTTTAGAAGTTGTACACCTTTTTAGAACGTATATTAACGACACCAAACTTGTGAAAAGTTTGGGGAAAATTAGGGTGTCATTGATCGAAAATATTTCGTAGACGAAAATGCGCTTGTTGCCAGACATTTGATGAAAAATGTGATTCGTGCATGCAAGTCTTGAAGGCTTTGTGAGATAAATTGTACATACATTTTGATGTTAAAAAATGAACTTATTAAAACCGTAAAACGCGTATAATCTGGGAGACGAGGTTTATTGAAAAATATTTATTTTAGCCGTACAAAATCATTTATTGAGACGCATGCGTGACTGAAAAAAATCACCATCCCCCTTTGTTGCTTGCTTATTTATCGCCATGTGGCGATCTCTGCTCACAATTTCTTCCAAAATTTCACCATCTCCCTTAATAAGTCTACAATTTGAAAGACATTAAAATATGTTGAAAAATGAAGCAATGTGCAAATAATTTTTTAACATTTTTCACCTATGTCTTCCAGTCTCTTCGTCATACACTCTTCTGATAATGCTTTGTTGTTTTTCCCATGTTTCCTTTGTCATGGGAGCCATGGCTCTGGCCCTGTCCGCCAGCTCGACATTGATGTCTTTTAGCAATCTATCCTGCACCTTTGACGAATCATTCGTTTCGTTGACAGTTTTCCTTGATTTTTCCCTCAAGATTTTTTTCAATTTTCGTCTCTCCTCCCTCTGCTTCTTTCTCTCCTTCTTCAACAACTTCTTCTCCAATTTCTTTTTTTTCTTCCTCTTCTCTCTCTTCCGTCTTTTCCAACTGTCATCGCTGCTGGAACTGGAGCTCGAGCTTTGAGAGGAGCTGCAGGAACCGGACGAGGATCTTTTTCTTTTTCTCGCTTTTCTCAATTTTGCATCGCTATTGAGATTCAAGCTCGAAGAAGAGCTCGAAGAACTTGAACTGGACGAGGATCGCGTTCTTTTTCGTGATTTTCTCAATTTCTTGCTCGAAGAAATTACCACGTCGTTTCTCTTTCTCTTTGATTCATTATTCTGTGCTGCGTTGACACTTGGGTCGCTCGAGCTCGAATCGCTGGACGAACTTCTGCGACGTTTCTTCGAACGAGACTTTTCTCTCCTAGTTTTGCTGGTAATATTTCTACGATCGACCGGACTTGCAGAACTGTCAGAAGACGAGCTCGTCGATTTTTTCGACTTGCTCTTTTTCTTGCGCCTCCCGACAGATCGTTCCGTCGACCTGGATTTGTGTTTTACTCTGTCGCCCATTGTTTCGTTACTTCATGTGACAAACGAGAAATTAATTTTGTTTTCCGAGCAACAATTGTGCCGAGTATACGTTAAATATATATATGAACACTCGTTTTTCCCTTTATTTTGAGGTTAGATAGAATTCTTGAAGATTTTTCTTTAGACACATTCCTAACGGGAAAATAACTAATTCTCATTCACTATTTTACACGTCAGTCACTCATTCGTAAGCAGTGGCGTTTCGTAAATATATTCAGAGATGCATATTTGCGGTAAGAAAAAGAATTGTTTACACCCGAAAATTCTCTGTATAACTTTAACACCACTATTTATATCAACGAACTATGTGCCCATCAGGGGCGGAAATATTTGGGCATAAAACTGTAAGGAATCCTGGAATTTCTCAACACTATTTTTCACGTATAAAAATTAGATAAAAGGCGATGATATTGCAATAATTAGGATAAAATAAAGAAATTTAAAAAAAAATGAATAAAATGAAGGAAATCATATTATCATTTTCAATGATATTTATAGCGACCAAAATAACATTCTTGAAATACTAAAAAAGAACATCAACAAAATAATATAAAAAATAAAATGTAGTGTTTAATAAAAATATATTTAAAAACATGTATTGCAAAATATATAAAATATATAACAAGAAATAAATTATTTTTCATAGAGTTTAATCACAGCAAAAAGTTTCGTGAAAAGAGCTACAGAAATGTCAAAATTAAAAATTATATAGATCGAATGTAAACACCTGTAATACTGTACATACCGAAATGTCAATGTGCCCTGTCTCTAGATGAATGCAAAAAATTTTTAAACAAATAAAGAATACAGGTGTATGCCCAAAATTAGACATATTTAAATTTTTAGCGAATTTAAAATTAATAATAAACTGAAATACGCTGAATTCGATTGAAAAAGATTTAAAAAATATCATAAAGAATGAAACTATGAAGGTTTCTGATAACCTTCATTGATGAAACTGTCATTTACGGATGTGCACCCATTATTTTATTGTTATAATTTTCGTTGAAATTGAAATCTATATGGAAATAATATAAGTTATTCTGCATCAATTGAAACAAAAAAAACCAACTTTACTGGTTGATTTAAAGCAAATAATTAGCATCCAAGATTTCATCAGACCCTGATGTGTTACTTTAACCGGAAGTCGATAAAATTGCAAGAAAAAGCGAAAAATTGGTGTGTTCTATATTAGGTAGCTAAAAAGAAAAAGTCTTTTCTATAATTATATGTATATTATCCTCGATCTTTCTATACGAAAAAAAATCAATCATTGCCGATGTTTCTACGGAAATATTCTTGATCGAATTTTCTCATGTCCATCAGGGCATTTCAAATTACATTGTTGTCATTGGCTGGCTGCACAAAATGCCTGTGTCTCGAGTAGTCAAATTAGGTCTTAATTTTATTTCACACTGTAGAAATTTATTCATATCTACACTATTTTTATTCTTTAAATCACTATCTGGACAATAATTATTTATTGCCATTATAGTTTGCGCATAAAAAACAAATAGATGTACTGCGGATTTGACTGGGCCTTTTGAGCATGATAAATTTCTGTATATGAAAAATATAACATTCACTTGTTTTTTATTATAAAATTTGTTAGTCCCTAGGTATCGTGCATATGTCAGAAATATGTTCTCCGTTGTTATAAATAACCTTAAATTTACAGTTTGTGGAATTTATCGAATTTTGTAATAAAATAATAACTTCGAATGGCACGCTCGGGAGTAAGATGTACTTGCAAGCAAAGGGTTCGTTACGTTTGTATCCTTGTAAAAATTTTTGTCAGAATGAATTTCGCTTGTAAAACGAAGGAACTTGGTGCCATATGTTTACGATAGCGCAGAGGTTATAATGATATCGCGAGATTGGGTCGAGTAAATACGATAAATTTCAGCCGAGCCTCCTTTCTCTAATCTCACTTTATTTAAAATATTTTTTACACGTATACTTTTTACGCATTGACGCGACAGCAGATAAAAGCAATGATTTGAGCAAGACGGTTTAAAAGTCGCTTCGAGATGATAGAGCACGAAAATCTTGAATAAAAAAATAGGCGTGGACTGAAATTATAAAGGCGTATCTCCTCCCTCTTAATTTTTCAGTCAAAACAAGTTGCTCAATCGCGCTCTCTTTTTAATCTCCCCGACGCGCAAAACGAGCTTTGTCTGCACGTCAAATATTTTTTTGGCGATATATTTTATTGGAATAAACTATTCGTATAGTTCTTTTCACTCATCTTCGATACTTCCATTCAATATATAAGATAATAATTGGGAATATGTAATTTGAGCAAAATTATGGAGTAAATGAAGAAAAATACGGAAAAACGTTTTAGATCGATGATTCCATCACGAAATATACGAGAGTCGACTCAGCGTTGCAGCAAGAATTACAAAAAATAGTGGCGAGTCTGAGCTTTCCGGGAAAAGGAATTTTGGCGCTGGACGAGTCCTCCGCCTCGCTCGAAAAAACATTTCGCGAGATAGGCTTGGAAAATACGGAAAATGCACGAAGGGACTACAGGGAAATGATTTTGTCTGTTGATAAGGTTATTTTCATCACTTACAAAATACTGCTAAAACAAAAATTTAAGGTGATTTGTCTGTAAAATAAGCGTCGATAGATTTCGTTAAAATTTTGATTTAAGACAGTCTATTTAAAAGTTTGTCCTTAGGTGTTAACTTGATGTAAAATCATCAGTTGAAATTTCTTGAGACAGAATTTATTTATTTAGATATTAATTTTTAAAAATTGCTACTTTTAACATGGGCTCTTATGGGAGATTCAAAAAAGCAACGACTTTTAATGTATAATATCTCGATTTCTAGATGGTGAAGCTTTGTCAGATTTGACACATGTTTTCATATGACATTAAAGAAGATCTGTGCAAAATTTTTAAGAAAATCTGTCTCAACACAGTTTTGCGGTTGTACTACCTTAAACGTTCTTTAAGGTCATATACATATGTGCATCAAATTTTATGAGGTTTCACTGTACGGAAGTTAAAATATTTAATGAAAAATATCACATTTTTTTTACATTCTCCAAAAGAGCGCGTGTTTGAACTACAATTTTGGACAATAAATATCTCAAATTCCAGACGGTGAAGTCTTCTAAATTTTTTTTGAATTTTATATAACAGAAGAAACTTTGTTTAATTTTTTAGAAAAATTTATCGTAAAAAAATTGTCAATTATACACCATTCAACATTCAACATAAAAATAATGAAACACTTAAGAAAACTTTACACTGTCCTTTTTCTAATTCATTGTTTTCGATTATACTCTAGAATGTTGTAGACCATTATACATACTTAAGGTATTAGATACTAATGAGGATTACATAACTGATTAAGCTTTTTGTATAATAAAAATACATAGTAAAATATGTGAAACGAAAAACAATAAGTGTCTCATTACTTTTGTGCCAACCCAATAAATCAGCAACAACTTTTCTTAATAAACTTAATATCGCAAATCACTGTGAACGTCAGAAAAACGTCATCAAAACAGAAAAAATTGTGGATTCGACTGTCACAAACCTTAATACGATACCTTAATACGACAAACACGAATAATAGCAAAAAAAAATGTAAATGAAAAATGAAAGAAAAAAAAAAAGAATTACAAGTTAAAAATTCGATTCGATTTATCGAATATTTTCGAATAATTTTTTCAGTACAGTCTCAATTGTCCGAGCACCTGAGCGGCGTCGTGCTCAACCACGAGACCCTGTACCAGAAGACAACGGATGATAAAGAATTCGTTGGTCTTTTGCGAGAAAAAAATTTGATACCCGGGGTGAAGGTCGACAGAGGAACAATTTGCCTTTTCGGCACGCTAAACGAAGACACGACCGAGGGTTTGGACAGTCTTCAGGAGAGGTGCATCCAATACAAGAAGAACGGATGTCATTTTGCCAAATGGCGATGCACTTACAAGCTCTCGGATACTCGACCTTCAAATTTGGCCGTCAAAGAAAATGCCCACGTACTTGCAAGGTTTTTTGTTACTATTATTATTATTTTAATGTGTTTTTAAGAATGTCAATCAAAAATTGACATTAAGAGAAATTAAAAAGGATAAATGATTTTTTTTAATTAATCAATTTTTTCTTTTCATTTTATTTAATGTTTAATAAAATTTTATTGTATCTTAATTATTCATTTTAATGATTTTTTTTCATCGTTATTGATAAAAATTTAATTTAATAGTTATATTTTTAATGAATTATTAACGAAAAGTATGGGAATATAAAACAAAGATGTATATATCGTAATGTATAGAGACACTGACAGGCTCTCTTAACTTTAATTAGAAAATAGACGTCAATTAAGTAATATTATTAAATATAAACTGTTGTATATACTTTTTTATTCTGAATAATTAATAATTCTTAATACCTGAAAAATGAAGACTTTATTTTAGAATTATCGAATTGCACATCGAATAGAAAAATTTTTAAAAATCATTAAAAAGAAGTATTTAACTTGACTTTTAAGTCTAGTTTTTAAGACATCCTTGAAAGATGTCTTTTAAATTATTTACTTATTAGAATTTCTATATTGTGGAATTTTTCGAAATGTTGTTTACTTATTTATTTGTTAATTTTCAAAAAATGTTTGTTAATTGCACAATTTCTAGGTTCGCATCGATCGCTCAAAGTGCGAGGCTCGTCCCCATCGTCGAGCCCGAAATCTTGACAACCGGCGAGCACGAAATGCCGAGGGCCCTGGAAGTGCACGAGGAAGTGCTCTCCGTGCTCTTTCGCACGTTGATGGAGTATCACGTGTTTCTCGAAGGGATTATTCTAAAACCGGCAATGGTGCTGGCTGGCATCCAAAATGCCAAATTTTGCAAGCCACAAGTACGACGATCTTTTTTTTCCTTATAAACATTTTTCGTCAATAGCGTACATTTATTATACACTTAAATTATTTAAGTCATCTATCATCAAAATTTACTTGAATTCTTTATTAAATCTAAATTAAAAATTAAATTAAATTAATAACGAAAATAATTCTTTTTTATCTATACTTTCGTTCAAGTTTAAATGAAATATATGAAGAGTAAATTTGGTTTTTTTTCTTTTAAGTAGATGTTAGTTAAAAAATTAATAATTATAAAAAATTTTTTTAAAAATCTATAAATAATAAAAATTAAAAATTAATATAATTTAATTTTTAATTAGAATATCTTATTATATGATAATAATAATATTAATAAATAATTTTATTAAATAATATTCTTTAAAAAAATGTTTATAGATCGTGGCTGATTTTACATTAACGGCACTCCGTCGAACGGTTCCATCAGCCGTTCCAGCAATTATGTTTCTGAGTGGTGGACAACCCGACGAAGAAGCAATCATAAATCTAAACGCTATCAATCAAGCCGAGGGCAAAAAACCTTGGACCCTGTCCTTTTGTTTTGGTCGTACTCTCAGTGTACGTTTATTTTTCGATTTCTTATCATTATTTTGTCTTCTTAAAAAATGATAAAAACTCATCTCTATACTATGTACTTTATTTATGGAAAACGAAAAAAAATTTTGTTTATCATAAAAAATTCGGTATAATTTTTTCGGAAGAATTCAGCAACGTCGAGCTGGGGAGGAAATCCGGAAAAAATAGTCGCGGCTCATTCGGTATTTCTGAAAAAATTGAAACAGTGCTCCGACGCATCCAGAGGGAAAATCGATGTCGAGGAATTCGAGAAGTGCCTGAGACCGACTGAACAATTCGACTAGGAAAAACTAAGCCACGTGATCATTATTCAAAAAAATATTTGTAGTTACACATATATATAACTTTTTTTTGATAAATATATTTTTTAATAATAAAGAAAATTATAAGAAAATATAGTTTAAAGTGATTTGAGGCAGTTTTACCAAAAAATCGATTTTGCATAAAAATTTGCTTAAACTTTTAACAATATCATGTGGACACGCGTATAGGAAATCATAGTTTTTTGTACTTTTCTCAAAAGCACACTAAAAATGTTGGTTTTAAGAGTGTAAATAAATATCTTAACATTTTGCATAATTCTTCGTATAACATCAAAAAAAATTTTTTTTCATTTAATATTAAAAAAAAAAATATTCTTAGTTATTTTCGTAATCATGTAGCAAACACGGGGTCACCTTGGATGACCTTGAATGTGGAGTACATTGTTCTCGCTGTATTGAAAAAATGAAGAAAAACAATCGAAAATGGCAGCTAAAATGTGTGCAGGCTAAAATAATGCTAAAAAGAACCAAAATTGATTTTGTACGTGAATACGAGTCTACAATCGAGATAAAAATGGCCCGAAGTGCGTTAACCTTAACAGTGAAAAACTCTGTCAACGTTTTCGTCTTGAATGTCAAAGAAGGTGACCTTGCTCGACCTCTAAAGCAATGGTTCTCAAATGTTGGGGATGCTGCCAGTGTCGCCCTCAGGCACGAGAATCGCGAGCGGCTAATCGATATATCGTCACCACTGATGGAAAGTCTCCCCACCCGGCGTTCACCACGTGGTCGACCAAATTCAGTGACGTACGCAGTGAAAGTTTCAAATCTCGTGTCAAAAATTTATCGTAATAATCGTAAAAATCGTATTATTTATCGTAAAAATAAACTAAGAAAAGATAAAAATAAAGAAAAATTACAGTACACTGAGAAAAAATGTTGGTTGAATCAACTGAAATTTTGTCGAATCAACCAAATTTCAGTTGATTCAATCAAGATTTATTCTCAGTGTCGAAAAAAAACTTTTTAAATGTCAATTCGCTCAGTATGGTTCTGCAGAGTAACCTTTAATTTTTTTTATTCTTTTTTTTATTCTAATATAAGAAAGTATTTTGTTCTCTCGCAGCCAAATAAATTATTATTTTTATTATTTGCTCGTTGAAGAATAATATTCGATAATTTTCGAATGCTTGGATAGACTGATAAGAAACATTGAAATTTCTTCATTTTGAAAATAAAATGAGTTATCCTATACCACTATCTTCGAATTATTATCGGCCTTTCTCCCTCACAAGCAAATTCACGTACAACATCCACAATATTGAAAACTACTCGCATTGATAAATTTTTTTCATGATAAACAAATGATTTGTCATCTGCAATGATTTTCAAATAAATACTAAATAGAAATTATATAAATTTGCACCAAAAAATAGTTCGTGGTAAAAAATAAACTTGATTTCCCTCAGTCGTTATCGCTGAAGAACTTTCGTAAAAGGATGACGATTTGTGGGGAAACAATTTTTTTTTTTCCTGTATGATGAAATTTTCGTAAATACGATCCTGTGTTGCGCGAAGTGACGTAGCAGAGGCCCGAGATAACGAGAGGTTGAGAACAAGCTGTACGGAGCGAGAAAGACGAGGAGAGGAGGATTTTTGCACCAATGGGCACGAGTTGGGATTGCGCCGGCGCGAATCTCGACACATACGAGAACTTTGAACGCGAGCAGTCGCTCACTCGTTGTCCATCCGTTCAACGGTACCTTCTTACTCCCGCGCAGCACAAATTTTCATCCTAGCACGTAAGTACGAAATCGGACATTTTTTATTTTCATCGAATCGAGCCCACCGTCCGTAAGCGAAATAATTGGATTTTTTTGTGAAAAAACGATTCGGGTTTAATTTTTATTTCAAAAAAAAAAGTGCTCCAAATGATCGTGCCTTAACCGCCAACGACCTTGACTGACATTCGTCCGGTGCTGAAGTTAACGACCCAAGAACGACGTTTTTTTTTTCGGGTCCTAATCACCAAAATTACATTATATCCGAAGAATAATAAATTTCAGATAATTTCACTAGTGACTCCATTTTTTAAACTGTAAAAATCGATAAACGCGATTTATTCGGTTAAAAACGAATTCTTTCGAATTTTTCTCGACTTCCTAGGGGTGTTGTCAAGGTGACGTAAGTCACAGCTCATTGATCTCAGACTTGGAAATTCAATAAAAATCGATCAAATTCGCGAGACACTGTTTTCAAATAAATATTTGCGTCTTCGAAAAAACGAAGTTTAAAAAAAAAGTTGGTTATTTGTTCAAATTTAATAGAATAGTTGCAAAATAATGAAATAAAAACTGTTACGTGACAGTTTATATAACAGAGAATATAAAAATAATTATTTGTCGATTGTGAATAAAAGTAATAAATGAAAAAGTGACACAGTCAGGATGAAAATGATGTCGGACGGTTTGACCGACTGAGCGTCGAAACGCTCAGTTTTCTCGCTCCGTTGGAACGTGCACGTATCTTTCGGAGCGTATTTTCGTCCGATCGACGACGTCCAACACGTTTCGTTATTCTCAAGGTCACATTAGGTACGAGAATGCTCTCGATTATTGTTCACGCGCGATCCTCGTTCTCTCTGTTGTAACGCATCGTGCCCAATTATGCAACTCTGTCACTCTCTTCCGTATGGTTATGTTAGGACAGAAGCGCGATCATTGCGCACGCGCTCCCCAAAAATTATTCCCTCGTAACGATCATCGATGCCAGATTTTCTCGAAACGACCACGTGGGATAGCCTTGACTGATTGTATCTTCAAAAAAGAATTTTCCCATCAGCCAACTCGTTACTAACGTTAATTTGTTTTTTTATTATTCGTACAGACGATTCGATCGATTTTCAATCATTTATTTTTACAATAATTACTTTGTTCAGTTTCTTTGAGTCCAGTGACAAATTAAATTAAAATTTAATTTATGATGATTTCTAGAAGAAAAAAAAAAGAATAAGAGAAGGACGAGAAAAGTATTGAATTTATTTTTACGATGTAGAGTCTTGATCCAATTTTTCGATTGCTAAATTTCAAGTAGAATTATCGATCTGATAAGTGAATATTATTCCCAATAAAGTTTTTTCGACATAAGCCAGAGTCTTGTGAGAAACCGTTAGCATGCACTCTTTCATTGAAAAAAAAATGTATATTTTTAATGAATTTCTCTATTTTTAATGAAAAATATCTCACGTATTCATTAACGTGTAAGATTTAATTATTTCCCATAAAAATATATGGTTATCGAAGTTTTGATTGAATTATTTAATGATAATACTTATACGTGAATGAATCCGAGTAAAATTATAATCGAAAAATGAAAATCACTTTTTAACTATTTGTATCACGATGATCGACGATCGGCCAGAAATGCGAACGCTGGTGTCTCTGCAACTCTTTTTATCCCACCGTTTCGTACTCAAACTTTTTCGAAATCGTTCCAAGTCTCAGGCGTGTTCTTCTGGAACGATCTACCATCTACCGTTAAGTCTTCGTTTTCGATTTTCAAAAATCGTCTCTTTAAATTCCTTTTCGATCGAGAGAGCCCTTAGGTTATCAGGTACTTAAATGTACATCGTCTCCTTTTTTCGCTTATAATTATAATTATCTTTAGTTTAAATTAAACTATTAATTAAGTTATTTTTAATCTTTATTGTATTCATTTTGCTTTGTAACTTTTGCCTAAAACCTCGGTTATGGCATAAATAAACACATCCATCTATCTATCTATTACATCAATATATGACATTTCAAAATTGATATATTTGATAAAAAACGATTAATTCGATCTTAAAAGTTATTTATTTACGCCTCATTTAAAAATAAGCCAATAAGTGTCTCATTTGATTAGTAAGTATCGCTAATACCTCATCCTTAAATAACACTATGTATAACCTACAAAAAAGGTCGACTTTAAGGAATTTCCCATTGAAAGGCATAACAGTCATAATTTGATAAAATTTTGAGGAGTACTGATTGTCTTAATTTTTTATCAAGTTCATAAATAGAACTAACACTTTTAAAGTTACATTTTTGGAAGAATACAAAATTTTTATTTTTGAACCATGATTGCAATGATCGTTCGTGCCTTGATTTTTTTTACGAGACTATTATAGTTATATAATTCTCAAAAAGAGATAAAGAACAGTATTAAAAATTTCGTAACAGGAGTAGAAAAAGATTTAGCATCAAGAAGAGAGTGGTCGCACTATAGACGAGAGGTTAAAATTCACCGTGAACGTAAACCGGTGACTTGGCAAAAATCCCGTTTTTATTATCCTCGAGCTAAATTTTGCAATATTCACAGCAATTCCAAAGTTCTTGACACGATACGAATTACGAAAATCACTCAAATCATAATTTGTAGTCCAAATGCACAATATTTTCGCACTTTTTTGCATTCTAACCTAACACCGTTCACTCACTCGGCTTTGGAAAATCGAAAAAAAGTGTCACTGAACTATCCACACCGAATTATTCACGGAGAAAGTATCGTGCGAGTTTTTTTTAACATTATTATAATTATAAGAGCCTAATCGACTCAATCTCAGCGTTGAGAATCTTGTCGAATGTTTCGCCGAAGATTGACGTCGGATCTCGGACTCGCGTCGGGACGAAAGTTCGCCCGGTCTGGAGTCAGAGGTCAGAGTTTGCGCAGTCGCAACGGAACTGGATCGTCCAGAGGGCAGCAAAGTGCCACAAATTTTTCTCTCTCGTCACAATATTCGCGAGAATGTTTTTTCTCACGCGTAATTATACTTCAGTGATAATGGTAGTCAAAATCATGACGTCAAAAAACTTTAACGTATCGTAATCATTAAAAACACTAAACGTAAATAAAGATTATTATGAATTTTGATGATGTTTCTATTGATACTTCATTGATAGTTTATTATAAATAAAGAGTTATTATAAAATGTCATTTGACATTTTATTGATAAGCAACAGACGGCAGAACTATTCTTTTAGTTTTTGAAAAATTTCAATGACAATCCAGAATAGCCAAAAATAATGGTTTTTTTTTCAAATTCACAGCCTATTTCTTACTATTGAATTTTTTAATCAAATGATAATGATAAATTTGCATGATTATCTTTTATAAAAATTAGCGTTATCAAAATATTACGTTATTACTAATGTCATTACAAATGGTCAGCACTGACAGATGCATTTTTTGTGCGTTTCGGCTCAATGTTTAATCGCACAGTAGTTAAATTATTTCAAATGAAATTTTTGAAAAAAATTCCCTGGCAATACCCAGTTTATCACATATCGTTGGAAAGTTTGAGATTTTATCTTGCAGTATTTTTAACAAAATTCTCCAGTTTTTGTCAAAATGTATCATATGTCATATTCGATGAAAATATAATGAACTCCCATGAAAGCATTGTTAAAATATAAATTTTGATTAGCTCGTTTGCAATAATTTGCCTGGCAACTGATGCTAAAATTTTAAAGTTTTGTTTGCTATGTCACAAATAAAACCTTCTCAAAATTTTATCTATATCTCCCATTTTTTTAATTTATTGATGAGCCACCTTAAAAACTAACGCCAAGGAACTCGAAATGTTGCGCAAAATTGCATGAAATTACGTCACGGTCCTGGCCGTTACTCTTTTTCATTATGAAAGATATATTATTGTTATTGTCACGGAAGAGAATTTCTGGCTCGCGCGACGCGGATAAGCGAAAACTGGCCAAGCGAGAAACGAATAGGTACTTTATTTCCTATTTTATTTTTTATCTTTTATTCTTCGCACATAAATCATTCGACGTAAGGTAAACGTCCCAATAGTTGGACAGCTAAGGGTTTTCACACTTTAACTTTATTTAAAAACTATATAAACAAAAAAATCTGCTTCAAATTTACATCTTAACTATTGTTTGATATTTTAGCGATCCAAAACTCATTTTATGTGCTAATTTTAGACAATATTTCTAGTAAATAAATACTTGAACGTTTGAATTTGTAGGATGTCCCAATAGTTTGTTCCAATAAATTAACGTTATAAAAAATAAACCTCTTCGTATATGAAAAATTATCAATATGATTTTATTGAGGAAAAAATAATTCTAATATTAAAAATAAAATAGGGAAAATGGTCCAACTATTAGGACATGTCCATCTATTGGGACGTTTACCTTACTGATAAACGTCGAGGATAATAAATTATTCAGGAGAAAGAGTTGTCGAATTTTTATTCTGAAATAAAATTGTTTCACTGAATTAATAAAAAAAATGTCGTAAAATAAGAAAAAAATATTAGAAATTTTTTTCAATTTTTTCAATCGATCGAATAATACATTCGTGATTAATTTCATAGAAAGTGTTATTTTTTTTATTAAACGTTATGACGGATTATTATTATTGCTCAACAAGTTTCCAAGCATCAGCTGCAGTCCGTTTCGTTCGCGGAAAAATGATCAAAAGTTTGGACACGCAGAGTGAAGTTCCGACACGGAGTTCCGACATTAATTTTCCTTCTTGTCGAGCTTTCATTGAAATAAATTCGGCCTTAATCGAGTTAAAAGCCTCGGCGGTGTATCAAAATTTTATACCATATCGCGAGACGCCCTGGCCGAGTGAATTGAAAAATATTTCTATTTAACGTCGTTATCGTTGGCCAGGTGAAAAATTACTCTTCGCGAACGCGAAACGCAATTTTCTCGTAACCTTTCATTTTGCGTAGTCAAATTTTTTAATTATTTTATTAATTAATTTAATTATTTTAATTATTCAATATTTATCCACAAAATACAAAATATTTTAAGTTGAAAAAAAAATTATAAAACGTTCGAAAGTCATAGTTTTTCTTTCGATTGATAAAAAAAAGTTGTATCGACGCGCAATGTCGTATTTCGAGGTTTAAAAAAATGTCTTGGTTCCGGAACGATATAAATTTTATTGGGACAGGATTTCTACTTTTTTCTTCCGTTTTATCTCTTTCCTATATATACGTTTTCTCTTTTTCCTACTCTCTGTTTGCATTCTCCAATTTCTATCCGAGAATTTCGTGGTCAACATTCGACGGATAAATAAAATGTATGCAGGAATGCACGCCGTGGGATATTCCGTGGAGTACGTGCCCGAAAGCACGAATACCTGACAGAAATTCCCTTCCCTCTCTGTTTCTCACTATGCGAGCCATTCCATGCCAACTCGATCTATATTCGATCCTCAATCTCTTGGAAATGATCCATTATTTGAACAAAAAATTTATAAACATCGACGTACGCATCATTCGTATTTTTATTTAATGTATATAGGAGTCACGTAACAACAAAGTTTGAATATTATTGTCTTTTATATTAACCAAAGGTAAAACTTCAAAGACACATTTTTTAAAATTTATTTTTATTTTTAAATTTATTATTAAATTTATTTATTTTCAAAAATTTTGACAATAAACATTTGACATCAATAAGAAAATTTTGACAATAAATTTGGCTTTTACATGGTAAAGAATTATCAAATTTAGCGCACTTTTGTATATATACATGATTCGAGATGAAATTTTGAGCATAATTTAAGAAAATTGACGATGACATTCAAAGCATAATATCCAAAACAAACGTTAATTTACATGATAAATTGGTTACATAAAAAATTTATTTTCAGCCATAAATTTATCAATGTTTATGCTATTTGCTCTTATATTAATTAAGGGTTTGCAGCCTTTTGAAAAAAAATTTATAACTAGTTTTATTACTGTTAAGAATAGAAAATTTATATACTAAAACTTTTTCTAATAAAAAATTATAAGAAAAAGTATTCGAATTTTTACAAGGCTATGAACAAATGAATTGTTTACTTTTTAATATTTTATTTTTTCAATGGTCTGAGCTTAATTTTTTAAATGAAAAATATATATTGACTCAGCAAAAAATGTGGATGGAAAACCTCGTATACGACGAGTTTATCTTCTTACACATAGATTTTGAAGAAAATTTCACGATCGGATCGAATGACTCTGTGAGATGTCGCTCCTGTGTGACTTTCGTCATGTGTGACATGATCGTGAATATAAGAAAGAAAATACGAGAACAAAAATTCTTGGATCCGATATTGCTTTTTTTTACAATAAATAAAAATAACAACTGAATCGATAACCGGAAAGTACATCTCACTAAAATTTGCATCGTGAAGATGCAAACTGTATTTCTCTTTGAATTTTTCTTTGAACGAAATTGTCACATGATATACTGAAGAACATTTTTCTTCGTTTCATACACTTCTTTTATATTCAAAGAATACTTCTTTAAATATTTTTTCTGTATTTTTTAAATGCTCGTTATATTTCGGTTTTTTCAGTATTTGAAAAATAATTTTGCGATTGAAAAATTCTTGGATGATTTTTCAATTAAAAAATAATCAAAAATATTTTTAATCGATAAATGTCTTTGATGGAAAAAAAATTAATTCTAGTAGACCAAAATGTTTTCAATGTTAATGTAAAAAAAAGTGAAAACAATGGGAGTCGCAAAGTATGGTCGAGTTAAAAAGAAGAAAAAGCGAAGTTTCGATATTTTGAGACTTTTCGTTACCCTGGCGATGAAATAGAGGAGATCCGGTTTCAAAATAACCCGAGTGGCTAAAAGCTATGCTCGTACGTTACATTTTGCCGCCCGCAAGCTCCGCTGGCTACAAGCTCGACAAGGCAGAAATCCCTCAGGGAACTAACTCAGCCAACGTAATTTTCACTATGCACACTACAAGAGAAAAATACACACTGGATTTCATGCCAGAAACGAATTCGGGACTACCGGTAAAAAACATTATTACATCATATTTTTCTGTTCATTTTGTAACCCATTTCGCTTCGCAGCAAATTCCTATTTTTCGTATATACGCTTGAAAAAGGTGCGAGAAAAACGTTCAACGTTTAAAAAATACAATGTAAACAGAAAGGCCAAAAACTGTTTCAATTGTTTTTTTGGCCCTCCCTTTTCTGATAACCGTTTTATTTTTAGAACAATTTTTTTTCCTACACTCGTACAAAAAATATTCAAGAAAATATTCAAATGTCTCATTCAAGATGAAACTTGGATGCATTAATTAAAAAATTAAATTATAATAGTAATTATAATGATTCGAAAGAAATACTGGTGAAAATTGAAAAATTAAATGAAAATTTTTTGATTTTTCAAGAAATTTGTGAAAAATTTTGAAAGGGTTTAGTTCGTAAAAATCGAGATATTTAATATTAATAAGTAAAAGAGAAAATACATAAAATTATGATTTTCCACAATAAATATCTGGAATTCCACGCAGTGAAACCTTAAAATATTTAACAGACACGTGCATATGACGTCAATGACAACTCAAGAAAAATTGAAACGCAATAAACAATATTTTGACATAACTATACCTCAAATTACACTTTTCTCAAGATTTGACTGTGACATCCGATAACTTTCAAAGCCTTCATAAATTCAGCTCTTATTGGACATTCTTAAGAAATTTATGACCAATCGTCTATTTTGAATACTTTTTTACATACAAGTTAAAATGTATAGCATTATCGGATTAACTTTTTTTTAAAATAATTTCTCGAACGTCAAAACAAATCTTGACGACGTTATCTTCAAAGTAATTTCATGCAAGAACCATTTTATTTCTGAAATATTCGAATATTCTTGTTCAATATTTTTCAAATAAAAGACTTAAATATTTTTAGATATATTTTAGAGTTTAAGGATGTATGGGACAACAATCCCAGCAAAAGGTAAATTCTTGACATTAAATTCGTAAAATCCAGACTTTAGCTTTTGCTAAAAAGATGCCAATTTTTTTTGTCTTAGTTTGACTATTAAGAAGTTTGTTACTTCAGAATACTTAATACAACAACTATAATTAAATAAAAAAAACATTTATTAAAAATTTTGTCTATACAAAATGAACACTGCTACAAATATATTTAAAAAATTCAGAAGAATCTCATATTAAAAAATTTGTATTCAGTGCAAATTTACGAATTCCCCCTAAAAAAAACAATAAATCTCAACAACTTTAGAGTTTCACAACTCTTAAACCACTCAGTGAAACGATTTCAAATTTGGCACAAAATTCATTCATAAGCTTAAGAACAAAGTATAAAAAATTGATGAAATTCTCATATTTTAAAAAATATGATTGCGTATGTACGAGAATCTTTTTTCAACCCTTCTTTTTTGTAAAAAAAAAGCTTTCTACGCAAGACAAATGGGGTTGGTTCGGAACGAGACAAGCCGACTGTGAATTTTGATGCGAAGACACGTGGGTGTGGATTAGAGGAGAGAAACATTAGCGGCGTACGGAAGTAGGTTCGAGCTAGCAACACGCATACAAATGTGTAATAATCCAATATATGTAAGCGGAGTTGTTCTCCGCAACTAGTCGAACTTCTAATGGAAGTTGTTCCACTACAATGGCTCCTGCCGCTTCGAGCCATTATTCCAACTGAATTGACATTATCGTCGGATCTATATGAACCCTGCTTGCCATCGCCTCCTTTCATCCCCCAAGACACTTTGCACACACGAGAATAACCTCGTAACAATAGCCATGAAAATTTATCTCCGATCATTCTCTCGTACTGATTATTTTCTTATCGAATAATCTCCTTTTTTTTCTCTAGGACTCGAAACTATATTTACAGCACCGCATCACACGTACTCCCGACATCGCGGAATAAAATAAATTCCCTTATCAATCTCTTTATGGTCGAGTTTAAAAGTTTTAGTAAACTCTTTCTTTCCTCGAGATAACACGAAAATAAATTATATTAATTTTTTTGTTTTTCAGCCAGAATAAAAATGATGAGGATTCGATTGTGTTTGTAAAATAAAACTTTTTTTTCTATAGGGAGAATTCATATATAGCAATGGGAATAATGAATTATCGAAAGATCGAGTTGGACTGCGGTTGGAAAAAAAGAATTTAATTAAATTTGTGGACGTGGGAGAGTCTCATTGGCCGGGAAAAAAGAAAGAAAAGCAGTGCAATACCGGTCGCACGTGGATAATTGGATTTGGCGGGGTAAAGAATGTTGTTGAGGAAGGAATAAAAAGAGAAATAAATTCGTTAATAAAGGGAAGAGTCTCTCATGGGGAAAAATTGTCCTTGCCAGGGAAAACAGAGCCATTGTGGTAGAGAAGTGCGAGAAAAAGGGGAAAGCTCGCAATGAGAATTTAGTCGAATTTTTCACCTGGAAGTAACAAATGGGGCTGACATTCTTTTTCCTACTTTTATTATACTTCTGACTTGTACCAGGCCACAAGAAATTTTCCTGATGGAGAAAAAAAAATGATTCGAAGACCGCAGTGACAAGTTTTTGTCTCTCAACAATATAAAATGAGCATTCTTTAAATCTCAGGCAATGAATGTAAAATTGATCTTGAAAATGGACCAATTATTACACTAGTAATCATTTTTCTCATAAATAATTTTTTAGACACTTAAAAAAATTTATTACAGGAAAAGAAAATTTTACTGAGACCTATTTTATTTTTAGTTTTTCGGATTATTTGATGTAAACGACTATAATAATGTTCAATCTTCATTAAAATATCATCTATTCAATCGTATTTTCAATTAACGATTAAAGGATTTTTATCTTGGTTTTTCTCTTGTTTTTTTTTCTCGAGCTTGCGTTTTATCTATGTCAAAAAGTCTGATCACATCGCACCATTGTTTCGACGTCTGAGTTGGCTTAAAATTAATGAGCGTAGACTTTTTATTTTCTTCATGTCCTTATTTATCAAACTCTGAAGTTTCCGAGCGAATTAACCCTGCGATTTGCCACGCGTACTCCCGATGCTGCAATTCGCAGCACGCAGTCTAGTTCGGACCTCGTCGTATCTATATCGCGGACCGTCAATTACCAAAAGTCGACCACTATTACTGCTGCTCGCTTTTGGAACTCGCTTCCTCATTAATTGCGCGATAAAGGTACTCTTATGCTTGTTTTAAAAATGCCCTATCTATAATCACTTCTTGCGAAGTATAGCGGTGATCGGTCATGATCATGGCATTTGTATTTGCTTGGACTTATATTTAACACCAAAAATAATACGCGTATACTGTGAAAAACGAGACAAGCACATTTACTGGATCCATCGTTGTTGAAAAAATAATTAATGAAAAATATATACCTTGATAAAGCATATTTGCCGAGTTAGATTATAAAAGTATTTGTTCAATTAAGTCGGCAAGTATGCTTTTTCAAGATATTTTTTATCAATTATTTTTTCAACAACTGTGCATCTGTAAATGTGCTTGATGCCTCGTTTTTTACAGTACTGTTTTTTGGAGCAATTTGACTTGTTTTTGTTAAGTTTACCAGAAATTTGATAAAACGACAAAAGAGATTTTAACGTTATGTCAATCGCTGAGGACCTAAATTCACAGTTTGGTTAAGAGGAAACTTCATGCGAAGGCGGTTGCGAAAAAAACAAATGATTGAAAAAAATTTCGACAAAATTAAAATTTAGCCATCTGGTTCGTAATGATCGTACGTTCTCGACTTATTTTTTATATGAAAGAGAAAAAAAATATTAGGCGTTGCAAATTTTTCCCCAACTTCACAGTTGAATTAATATTAATTATTGAACATTTGGATTGGTCAAAATCTGTCAAAAATTACTTGGTTCTGAGAGTCGCAGCCTCTCGGCTGTTGATGCACTTGCCTCGAGTTGCTGCTGCGACTCTTGATCTAAAATGTTTTTGAATAAGTTTTGGAAAATAAATTTTTTTAATAAAAAGAGAAATATTTTTTAAAATAGGACAAGAAATTTCCATGAAATTTCCATAGTAAGAAATTTCCATGGTAAAACGCGAATTAAAATTTTCTGGGATCGAAAAACACCCCGCATGCGCCCGTTCAAGGGTTAATAATTGGAATAACTTAATATTCCGTAAGAAAAAAAAACACAAAATAAACAAATAAAATAACATAAAAATTCATGAATAACATGAATTTTCAAACTGTTATTACAAGAAATAGAACAGAAAAACATTTCGCTGTTTTTTTTGCGGACAATGGTTACCTAAAATATTTATGAATAAGTTTTTAAAAAATCTTTTAATAAAAAGAGTAACATTTTAAAAAATAGGAAAATAAATTTCCATGGTAAAACGGGAATTAAAATTTTCTGGATTCCAAAAACACCCCGCAGGCGCCCGTTCAAGAGTTAATATAGTAACACAAAATAAACAAATAAACAAAATAACATAAAAATTCATGAATAACATGAATTTTCAAACTGTTATTACAAAAAATAGAACAGATAAACATTTCGCTGTTTTTTTGCGGACAACGATTACCTAAAATATTTATGAATAAATTTAAAAAAAATCTTTTAATAAAAAGAGAAACATTTTTAAAAACAGGACAAGAAAATTCCATGGTAAAACGCGAATCAAAATTTTCTGGGGTCCAAAAAACCCCGCACGCGCCCGTCCAAGGGTTAATACTCGGAGTCTCTTATTTTGTACGAAAAAAAAACGATTTCTCAAGTCAGGAAATGAATAACGTGAGAAAAAGTTGATCTCGGTATAGGTCGTTCGTCTAATATTCGGTGTGCAGGTATAGAATCTCGTTAGGCGGAGCGAAAAGGGGGGGGGGTAGTAGATATTCTGGCAGGAATACAGGTAGAGATCGCAAGGGAGGGGTGGGGGTTGGTCGAGCGAGCGCAGGGGGATAATTCGCGCAAAGCCCAGAACGTCTGCGCGTGGTGCATTGCGGGCTCGCCGTCTCTGTCCCTCTCTCTCGTTCTCTCGAAAATTCCCGACGAGCAGCCCTCGTCGTAGTTACGGCACTGCACCAGTCGAGAGTTCGCTCTCCTGGCGAGCTCTCCGGCGTCGCCGAGATTTCCGGCTCGGGACCGGAAGCGGCTCGCGACCGCGCGTCCCCGATGCTCTAAAAACCGCGACAAATTTCATTTCACGGGCCCGGGACGATCGTCATTTATCGGCTAAAAAAATGTAGTCCGAGACGCGACGAGGCCCCGACGACGACGGGGCCTCTCTCACCACCCCCGTCACCCGCTTTTCAAACACTTTTTCCATAGCGAAAGTTTTTTCAAAATTCGCAAAATATACGTTTTCTCCGTACTTCTAAATGTTTCCATATTAATATATTTCGTGTACAGCCGCAACGCGAACGAATCGCGACGACGAAAGAATACGTACTAAGTAATGAAAATATATTGAAGAATAAAAAAAAGTTATTGCGCTATATATGTCACTGTACACGTATATTTGAATAATCATGAGTTATAATTACACTCGTAATACGCGTATTTAATTGATGTATCAATTGATAAAATATAACGTTCCTTCGTACGTGTCTGTCTCTATTTTTCACCTTCGGGACACTCGATACTCGTACGGATTCTTTCTCTAATCGTTGAAATAAAAATTATCAACACGATGGTTAACAGATAAACGATTATTCAATGTGCGAACCCGAAATCTCATATCGTAGTTCTAAAATATATTGTATACTTTTTATTCCACCTTGTTGTGCATCCGAAAGTTATTATTTCGTTGGCTTCGCTTTCTTTCTTTTTTTTTTATTTCATTTCAATTTGTATGTCAACAATTTTTCGTGAATTTTGAAATTGAAGGATCGAAGAAAAAAGAAATCCGAGGTAAGATCTCAACGAATTTTTACGAAATAGTCATTTCGAAAGAACTTAAACAAATTTTTTTCGGACTTTCAGAAAATTCAACTCTATGAATTATCCGACCGAAGTGTGTAGAAATAATCTGAGAGAAAGTCCGAGACGGGAAACGAGTGAGACCGCAAATATAAACTCGTTCTCGTGAAACAGGATTAAGAAAATAGATTCGAAGAGCTTTTAATCCAGTGTGCAATGAGATAAATATATGAGTATGCGAATATAGGGGAAAAAAACGTAAACAAGAAAGAGAAAAATGTAAAAAAATCTGGAATAACGTTGTAAATCGATCGACGTTTTTTCTCGCTCCGAAGGCAATAATTCGCAATATCGGTTGACAAGTGATAGAGAAATTCCTCTCGCATGGGTGTAATCCCGAGAGGGATCGTGACGCGAGAGCTCGGGAAGAAAAACTTTTATTGCGAGATCCGATGGAACTCGTTGACTTCGTTCAACGACTTTTTCTCGATTCTTTATCAAAATCCTCCACTTGCCCCACAATAAAACGCAATTTGTCGTGAAATGAGGAACGACAAAGAAAAAAGAATATATTTTTTTAGCTGTCGATTTTTCAACGCGAGAATGAGAATCAGGAAAAAATTCTAGTGAAAAAAAAATGTTGTTTTCCAAATTGGCAATTTGCTGGAACGGATTTGTGGGCTCGGAGGGAAAAAATTTCATATTTCATCGATAAATGTCGAGATGCTGGTTTGAAAAAAAAAATTATGCGGTTACAGCTTTTTACGAGCCTCCGACATTATTGGAATTTCCGGAATGACAATTTAGTCGCTCTTCGTGTAACCCTGGAGATTGATTTATTCAAAATTTGCATAATAACGATGAAAAAAAATTTCAACTCTGCGAAAATTCTGATCCAATTTCGCTTATTTTACTTTCTCTGACGAACTCTCGTTTGAAAGTTTTTCGAGAAACGCAACGAGCCTCGGTTATCCAATTATTTACACAACTCTTGTTATTTTTATTGTTATTCTCATATTTATCATTATCACGAACACTCTTGGAAGTTCAAATGAAATGCTCGGTAAACATGAGAACAAGTCGAGTTCAATCGAGCTAATGCGGTAACTTCGACGTTGAATTTCAGAGAAATTAATTCTCGAGTTTTCGCGAATTCCCTGTTCAGGCTTTTCGAGATTCTTATATTATTTGATTGCACGAATTCAACGTTGAAAGTTTTCGAAAAAAATAAGAGCTTTTTTTCAAATGATAATTTTTGAATAAATTTCTATGAGGTAAATTTTTCAGTAGTTAAACGATATTCGCCATATTATTTCGAATGTTTGATTTTTTTCCCCAATAAAATCGTATGGATTATTTTTCCCATATACAAAGAGGTATATTTTTCATGATATTAAACTATTGGAACAAGCTCGCTAAACCCTAGAAACAAGATTGATTTTGCTGTTCAACTATTTGGGAGTCTACATAAACGTTCAATCGTTTATTTACTAGAAATGTCACTTAAAATTAAAATTTAAGATGAGTTTTGAGTCGCTGAAATATCAGACAATAATTTAGATGAGAATTTGGAGCAGGTTTCTTCGTTTCAATATACAAAAAATAAAAATCAAATGAGCAAATCCTTAGATGTCTAACTATTGGGATATTTATACCTTACATGTATGTATAAAATGTAATATTAAATTTTTTTGTTTTGCAGAAAATGCCGGCCGAAAAGTACGACAGAGCAGACCCTGAGCTCAAAGCCGAGCTCAAAGCGATCGCCGAACAAATCGTCGCGCCGGGAAAGGGAATTCTCGCTGCTGACGAATCCACCACTACGATTGGAAAGCGTCTTCAGGACATCAACGTCGAAAACAACGAGACCAATCGCCGAGCTTACAGACAGCTCCTCTTCACCACCAACAAAGTAATTTCATTTTATATATTTTTTTTTCGCTTAACTTACTTTTTTAAAAATATAAGAATTTGATAAATTTTTAATATTCTCTTCTTAAGCTTATGAATAAATTTTGTGCCAAATTTGAAATCGTTTTACCGAATAGTTTAAGAGTTATTAAACTATAAAGTTGTTGAGATTTAACATATTGTTTTTTAGGGAGAATTCGTAAATTTGCACTAAATACAAATTTTTAAATACGAGATTCTTGTGAATTTTTTTTTAAATATTCGTAGTAGTGTTTATTTTGTATAGATAGTAATTTTAAAACGTTTTACTATTTTTTTAAATTGTTTGAATAATAAAATTTTTTTTAATTATTGTTAAAATACGCTCAAGTTATTAATTGATAGTCAAAAAAAATTGGCATCTTTTTAGAAAAAGCCAAAGTCTGTGTTTTACGAAATGAACGTCAAGAATTTATTTTTGCTGGAATTATCTGTCCTATACATCCTTAAATTTTGAACAATTTCTCGTACATGCTAAAGTAAAGTATCAAAAATGTAATCATTTATTTTAATTTTTCCAAAATTCCCAATTCACCCTTAAATTTCTGCAGATATTTACCCATAATTTATAAGAAACGCGCGTTGGTCAGAAAACTATCTTAAAATTCAGTGACTCGATTGTTGCAGTAAATATAAAAATTATTTAAATTGTCTGCGTTTTTAATTTAATTTAAAAAATCTAATCACTTATAATAATTTTTCAAAAATTCCCAATTCACCCTTAAATTTCTGCAGATATATATTTCAACAATTTATAAAAAACGAGGCGTCGGTTAGAAAACTATCTTAAAATTCAGTGATTCGATTCTTATAGTAAAAATATAAAAATATTAATTTAATTAAAAAAAATGTAATTACTTGTAATAATTTTTCAAAAATTCCCAATTCACCTTTAAATTTCTGCAGATATATTTCCACAATTTCTAAGAAACTCGCGTTGGTCAGAAGAATTCACAGACTCGATCGATATAGTGAATATAAAAATTTTAAAAATTGTTTGCGTTTTTAAATTAATAAAAATAAAAAAAATGTTTAATCGCGCAGGATGTCATCAGCCAACACATCTCCGGTGTGATTCTCTTCCACGAGACTCTTTACCAGAAATCCGAAGATGGAACACCGTTCGTCGAGCTGATGAAGCAGCGAAACATTTTGCCTGGAATAAAGGTCGACAAGGGTGTCGTTCCGCTTTTCGGCACGGACGACGAGTGCACGACCCAGGGACTGGACGATTTGCAGGCCCGGTGCATCCAGTACAAGAAGGACGGCTGCCATTTTGCCAAGTGGCGATGCGTCCTCAAGATCAAGAAGGATTGCCCGAGCAAGCTCGCCATCCTCGAAAACGCCAACGTCCTCGCCCGCTACGCCTCCATCTGTCAGAGCGCGAGAATCGTTCCGATCGTCGAGCCTGAAATCCTTCCGGACGGCGATCACGATCTTGCACGTTGCCAGCAAGTCACCGAGGAAGTTCTCGCAGCCGTATACAAGGTCATTTATAAACATTTACTGCATTAAAAAACAAATTTTTTGGATCCAACAATATTTTCGTTCCGATATACGTTCAACGATTTTTTTTGCATATCTATATTAAAAAAGACATGAGGCCTCTAATCGATTCATCGAGATAGAGCGCATTAACTTTTGACTAAGCTCTACTTATTAAGAAAAATTCAACGTGCGCTGCTTTGGAAATAATAACCTTGATGTTTGAATCATTCATTTCGTCTTGCACAAATTTTCAGGAATTATTATGAAGTCGATATCGTCAAGGACACGAAAATATATCACCGTTTGAAATTTTGAGATTTTTCTATTTTCTATTCATTAAGGTAGTTCTATTGAAATAAAAACTTTTGATTTGACTGCACCTATAGAACTTGCTTAAAAATCAGACTGGAGGCCCTCGAACATGCTAAATTTTCTCAGCTCATGTGAA